>JANSVA010421519.1:0-20721 GCA_025504915.1 Erythroxylum reticulatum | reverse complement strand
ATTGGTAGGTCATATTTAGGTTAATAGTCTTTTCATATAGCCATCTTAAAGATAAATGAGAAGAGTCTCATTTATTGTCTACTCTATGATTGATTAAAGTAAGAAGTGATGCATTAGATACTATTCTCTTCTTCCATTCCATGCATAACCAAAATTGAGTGTGTAAGAAAGAGTTCTTGCATGGTTTGACACTCTCTCTCCTTTCATGTATGAGTGAGCCGAAATTTGCAAGAGAAGAGTCTCACTTTTGGTTCATTTCTTCTAAGAAAAATCTCCTCCAAACATTTCTTCTCCTTTCCCACCAAACGATTTTGTTAACTAAGTTGTCCTAGAAGAAGAAGAGGTAAATCAAATTGTTTAAGGATACAATGACAAGGAGAGGATAGATTGAAAAAGAAAAGGATTCAAAAGCAATGGCTTTGGATACAAGAAGAAGGAAAGGATAGCATAGTTAGGAATTAAAGTTGTAGTGAAGGAGTCGGTAATATCACTATCTTGTTTATGTTTATTATTATCCTTATACCATATCATGTATAGATTGGAATGATGATTTCGATATGTTCCTTCCACTGCAAATAACATTTCTAAAAGTTTTGAAATATACCAATTCTCCAAATATGGCATGTTTTCTTTTCCCAATCCAATAGTGGATTATGTAGCTAAATGTCTGATGTGTCAGCAGGTTAAAGCTAAGCACCAGGTTTCATCTGGTTTATTACATCCTATTTCTATTCCTCAATGAAAATGGTATAGCATTACCATGGACTTTGTTACTGGACTCCCTCTGACTTAAAGAAAACATGATGCTATATGGGTAATTGTGGATAGGTTTACCAAATCTGCTCATTTCGTCCTGACTATTCTTTAGATAGGCTTGCAGATTTGTATGTTAATAAGATAGTGAGATTGAGTAGAGTCTTGTCTATCATTTCATATTGTGATCCTCAATTTACTTCGAGACTCTAGAAAAGCCTACAGAAGGCTCTGGGAACTCAAGTTAAGTTTAGTACTACTTTCCATCCCTAGAAAGATGGACAGTCTAAACGGGTTATACAGACGTTGGAAGACATGCTTCGAGGTTATGTGTCAGAGTTTCTAGGAAGTTGGGACAAGTATTTAGCTCTGATGGAGTTTGTTTACAACAACAGTTATCAGACCAGTATTAGTATGACGCCTTATGAAGTACTGTATGGTAAAAAGTGTAGAACTCTGATATGTTGGACTGAGTTTAGTGAAAGCAAGATGATCCAACCTAAAATTGTGAAAGATACTGAAGAAAAGATTTAGATTATTCAAAAAAGGTTAAAAGCTACCAGTGATAGGTAGAAGTCTTATGCTGATCTAAAAATAAGAAATATTGATTATCAGGTAGGCGATAAGGTGTTCTTGAAAGTGTCACCGTGGAAGAATGTATTTTGATTTGGTAAGAAGGGTAAACTTAGTCCGTGATACGTTGGCCCTTACAAAATTCTTAAAAGAGTTGGACCAATAGCTTATCAGTTGGCTCTTCTTGAAGAATTGGCCAAGCTACACGATGTGCTTCATGTTTCTATGCTAAGAAGATATCAGTCTAGTGTGACACATAACATTCCAGTGCAAGAAATTTAGGTACTACCAGATTTATCGTATGCAGAGGGTCCAATTCTATCTTAGCCTAAGAAGTCAGGCAACTTAGGAATAAGGAAATACCTTTAGTAAAGGTACTCTAGCAACACCATGAACTTGAGGAAACAACATGGGAACCCAAAGAAACTATGAAAGCTCAGTATACGTAATTATTCAGATTAGGTATGAATTTCAAGGACGAAATTTTTTAAGCAGGGAAGAATTATAACACCCCATAGTAGAGGTTAGAAAATTTAAAAGTTTCAGTATAGTTTATGCTTTGCATAATTGAGTATTTCGCTATTATGTGCTTATGAATTTTGGCACATATAAATTATTGTACATGCATTCATGACATTTTCTGGGTAAAATGGATATATAAATGCAATTAAATTGCGAAAAACTCAATCGGACACTATTGGCTTTATTTCAAAATTTTTGGGAATATTAGGAATTTTTTTGGAAAATTTTGAATATTAAGAAAAATAGGCAAATGGTATTTAGACTTGTAGCATTTCTTTATGGATGAAAAATGGCTCACATGCAAAGGGACCATGTGTCAATAAGTTAATTAAACACTTTATCACAAGTTGAGAAAGATGAAGCTCATTGGTTGCTCTTCAGTTTTGATTGCCTTTTTCCTTAACACCAAACCTTACTTTCACTCTCACTGCTGGTGGTTTTTCTAAAAGCTAGGTAAGTAAATTTTAAGTTTCTGGTGCTGTTAATAAGTTTGATGATGTTTCACAGTTGAGAAAGGAATACATGCATGATTGGTTTATAGAGCATTTCAGTGATAGTGTGAAATACGCATGAGTTTGTTTTCACTCTACATGTATGAATCTATTAAGTATCTCCACTTTCCCTATCACACACTTCTCTCTCTTTTGCCGTTCATCCTTTTCTCCTACCCACATCCATTGCAATCAAACCCCCCCTCCTCTCCTTCTCAAATCTGCAAACAGAAACACAAACTATAATCCACTTCTCTTACCCTTATTCAGTTAATATGCATTCCATAGAACTTAGATCTGTAATAAGAAATACAAAATCCAGATTCACTTCCCAAAAACTCCACCTCCAATAGCAACCCTTACCTAGCTCACATCTCCTTGATACTCTTTCATTTCTTTTCTTTTCTTCCTTCTTGTCCCAGATTTAGCCTGCACAAAAAAAAGCAAAGAAAACATGAACTCAGATTTTCCACCTCTTTTATCCACATATCCAAACCCTAACCCTAAATCTACCATTCCCTACCCCTCTTAAAATACTGCTCAACCATCCCACTCCCTTCCTATTGCCAATACCTCTCCTAAACATTCCGTGGAGGCTAAAACCAAGAGCTTTGTAGCTACTACAGCTCAAAACAAGGTAAGAGGACCTAAGAGAACTTGGAAACAAGTTGTGGGTGATGACTCAGACTCCTCACTGGTGTTCAACACTCCAGTTGAGTTTGAATGTGCTTGATGGTTGCTCCAAGCCTAGATATCCTTCAGGAAGGAGCCAAGACATGGGAAGCTACACTTGTTGGTTTTTTTTATGGATAAAATACCTGCTTTTCCTATCATATAAGCATGGGTAACAAAGAATTGGAAAGGAAGAGGGGTCATGGAGGTAATGTTATCTGAAGAGGATAATATAATTTTCACCTTTTCTTCCAAATCGGAAGCTCTAAAGGTAATAGAAGAAGGTCCTTGGAATATTTCATAGCTCCCTTTATTTCTGCAAAATTGGCATCCTAGAATGGAGCTAGAGAAAATTAGGATGAAGAGTATTCCATTATGGGTGAATATCCACAATATTCCCTTGGAATATTGGACCACTAAGGGGTTGAGTACGTTGGCGAGTTTCCTAGGAAAGCCTTTATGTATGGATGAGAATACATCTTTGAGGAAAAGAGTATGGTTTGCACGGTTATCAGTATGGATATTTCCAAGGAAATGAATGATAGCATTCCTATCCTAAGGCTAGCTGATGAAAATTCTCTTAGAGAGGATAAGGTTTTAGTAACCTATTAATGGAAACCATCTCTAAAAGCTCAAGGAAAGGAATGGAAACCTATGGGTAGAACTTTTCAAAAAGGGGATTATTGGGAAGTGATGGGTTTGGAAAAGAATGAACATAAGGATCAAAAGAAGATAGAGGAGATAGAACAAGTGGTGGAAAACCAAGGGATGTTCCAACCACCAAATTAACCTTTTAAAACACAAGATCACAATCAGGTGGAGAACATCATTGATTCGGCTCAATAGAGGGAGTAACAAACTTATAAGTCAGAAGAAAACTACAATAGCTCAAATAACAAAATGGGTAACGAGATGGAAACAAATGATCCCAATCCAAGTGAGGGTGTTGCCACTAGTCAACAAGATAGTTATCCAAGGGCAGACATGTAGAATGGCAGTAACCCAGAGGACAAAATGAGCAGATCACGTCTAGGAAAAGTGTGAGGGGCAATAGGAAAAGCTTTAAAGGAAAAGGTACTTACCTATGACTTTGTTGCTATGGAATTTTCGCGGAATAAATAATCCATCCAATCTCAACACTTTAAGGGATTTTGTCCTTAAGTAAAAGCCTAGGGTTTTTTGTATGTTGGAAACAAAAATTAGAGAAGCAAATTATGCAATTGGCAGTTTATTACTAATCATCATTGTCATGTCTATGGTAGAATTATTATAGCTTTTGATGCTGAACTTATGAAAGTGGAAGCACTGGATTCTGTACAACAGCATGTACACACTCTGATCTACTTTAAAATGGAAAATTGTTAAATTCTAGATACTTTTATCTATGGTTTCAACACAGTTTTCCAAAGATCTGAACAATGCAATGATCTAAGAAGGATTAAGGCTTCGACAATTCTGCCTTAGGTGATGTGTGGAGACTTTAATACCATTGTTTTTAGGAAAGAGGTAGAAGGCAACTGTAACTTACTCAACTACTCCCTTTATTCGTATGAATGTATGCAGGAGGTGGAATTGTTAGACCTAAAAGTGGAAGGACATATGTTTACATGGTCTAATAAGCAAAGTTCTACATGGTATATCAAAAAAAAAAACTAGATAGGGCCTTGGTAAATATGAAATGGCTCTTTATCTTTCCAAGAAGAACTGTGAACTTCTTGGACCCTAGTATATCTGATCATACTCCTATAAGGATTGATTTCTTATTTCCAGAATGTACCACCCGTTCAGATTCAATAATTTCCTAGCTAGTGCAGAAGGTTTCCAAGAAGCAATATTAAAAGGGCTAAAGTATGGATGTTATGGGAATAAACAGTACTTATGCATTCAGAAACTTAAGGCTATTAAATAGGAGTTGAAAATCTTTAACAGTAAGAGAGGCAAGAATCTTTCTAAAGAGGTTGACATGAAAAGAGAGAAACTCTACTCTATTCAGAACTCACTAGTTGGAAATCTACCTATGGCAAAAAAGGAAGCCTTAAATAAGTACTTGGAGAAGGTGGATAATCAACACTTTTTATACAAACAGAGAGATAGAGTTAAATGGTTGAAGCATGGAGATAGATACACTAAGTTCTTCTTTAACTCTTTGTTAGCCCGAAAGAATTTTAATCAAATCTCCTTTATTAAAATTGAAGAAGGTGTGGAAGCATATGGATAGGAAGATCTTCCTAAAGAGGCCACGGGTTTCTATAAAATTTACTAGGTATAGAACCCACTTTGTTAGAGCATAATCATGATCTTGCATAATTCATCACTGTTAAAATTCTTGAGATTTAAAGTGCTTGGTTATTAAGACCTGTCTCCGATCATGAGTTTGAGAAGGTTGTTTTTAGAATGAATGTGTCTAAAGCACAGAGACTAGATGCTCTAAATGGTTTTTTTAACCAAAAATCATGTGGAAGGCAACAACAATTTACTCAACTACTCCCCTGATTTGTATGAATGTATGCAGGAGGTGGAATTGCTAGACCTAAAAATGGAAGGACATATGTTTACATGATCTAACAAGTAAAGTTCTACTTAGCATATAAGAAAAAAAAAACTAGGTAGGGGCTTAGTAAATGTGGACTGGCTCTCTATCTTTCCAAGAACCACTGCGAACTTCCTAGACCCTGGTATCTCTGATCATACTCCTGTAAGGATTGATTTCTTATTCACTACTTCCAGAATGTACCACCTGTTTAGATTCAACAATTTCCTAGCTAGTGTTGACAGTTTTCAAGAAGCAATATTAAAGGGGATAGAGCATGGGTATTGTGGGACTAAGCAGTACTTATACATTTTAAACAAAAGAGAAACTTTATTCTATTCAGCACTCACTGGCTGAAAACCCTTTGGATGGAAATTGAGCTATGGCTGAAAAGGAAGCTCTAAAAAAGTACTTGGAGGTGTGGATAATCATTGCAATTTATACAAACAGAGATTTAGAGTTAATTTGTTGAAGGATGGAGATAGATGCACTAAGTTTTTCTTTAACTCTTTGTTATCCAGAAAGAATTTTAATCAAATCTCCCTTATTAAAACTGGAGAAGGTGTGGAAGCATATGGATAGGACGATCTTGCTAAAGAGGCCACGAGTTTCTATAAAAATTTACTGGGTAAAGAACCCATTCTGCTAGAGCATAATCATGATATTGCACAATTCATCACTGCTAAAATTTCGGAGAATGCAAGTGCTTAGTTATTAAGACATGCCTCCGACTAGGAGATTGAGAAGATTGTTTTTAACACGAATGGGTCTAAAGCACCGAGACTAGATGGTCTAAAAGGTTTTTTCTACCAAAAAACATACAAAAGGCAACTGTAACTTACTTCACTACTCCCCTTATTTGTATGAATATATGCAAGAGGTGGAATTGTTAGACCTAAAAATGGAAGGAACTATGTTCACATGGTCTAATATGCAAAGTTCTACTTGACATATAAAAAAAAACTAGATAGGGCCTTGGTAAATGTGGAATGACTCTTTATCTTTCCAAAAAGCACTGCAAACTTCCTAGACCTTGGTATCTCTAATCATACTCCTATAAGTATTGATTTCTTATTCACTACTTCCAGAATGTACAATCTATTCAGATTCAACAATTTCCTAGGTAGTGCGGAAGGTTTTCAAGAAGCAATATTAAACGAGCTAAAGCATGGGTGTTATGCGACTAGCAGTACTTATGCATTCAAAAACTTAAGGCTATTACATAGGAGTTAAAGATCCTTAACAACAAGAGACGCAAGAATCTTTCTGAGGCGGTTGACATGACAAGAGAGAAACTCTACTATATTCAGAACTCAATGGCTGAAACCCCCTTTGATGGAAATGTAGCTATGGGGAAAAAAGAAGCCCTCAAAAAGTACTTGAAGGTGGTGGATAATCAATGCTCTCTATATAAATAGAGAGCTATAGTTAATTGGATAAAGGATGGAGATAGATGCACTAAGTTCTTCTTCAACTCTTTGCTAGCTTGAAAGAATTTTGATCGAATGTCCTCTATTAAAACTTAATAAGGTGTGGAAGTATATGGACAGGAATATCTTGCTAAAGAGGCCACGAGTTTCTATAAAAGTTTATTGGGTACAAAACCCATTTTTTAGAGCATAATCATAATCATGCACAATTTATCACTGCTAAAATTCCTGAGACTGCAAGTGCCTGGTTATTAAGACATGTCTCTGATCAGGAAATTGAGAAGCTTGTTTTTAGCATGAATGTGTCTAAAGAACCAGGTCCAGATGGTCTAAATGGTTTTTTCTACCAGAAAACATGAAGAAGGCAACTGCAACTTACGTAACCACTCCCCTGATTTGTATGAATGTATGAAAAATGTGGAATATTTAGACCTAAAAATGGAAGTACATATGCTTACATGGTCTAATAAGCAAAATTCTTCTTGGCATATAAGAAAAAAATGAGATAGGGCCTTGGTAAATGTGGAATAGCTCTCTATCTTTCTAAGAAGCACTACGAACTTCCTAGACCCTTATATCTCTGATCATAATCCTATAAGGATTGATTTCTTATTCACTACTTCCAGAATGTACCACCTGTTCAGATTCAACAATTTACTAGCTAGTGCAGAAGGATTTCAAAAAGCAATCTTAAAGGGGCTAGAGCATGGATGTTATAAGACTGAACAATACTTATGCATTCAGAAAGGCCATTAAATAAGAGTTGAAGATCCTTACTATTCAGAGAGGCAAGAATCTTTCTAAGGAGGTTGACATGATAAGAGAGAAACTCTATGATATTCAGAACTCAATAGATAAAACCCCCTTGGGTGGAAATCTAGCAATGGAGAAAAATGAAGCCCTAAAAAAGTACTTGGAGGTGGTGGATAATGAATGCACTTTATACAATCAAAGAGTAAGATTTAATTGGTTGAAGGATGGAGATAGATGCACTAAATTCTTCTTCAACTCTTTGTTAGCCCGAAAGACTTTTAATCGAATCTCCTATATTAAAACTAAAAAGGGTGTGGAAGTATATCTACAGGAAGACCTTGGTAAAGTGGAGACGAGTTTCTATAAAAATTTGCTAGGTAAAGAACCCATTTTACTAAAGCATAATCATAATCTTGCATAATTCATCACTGTTAAAATTCTTGAGAATGAAATTGCTTAGTTATTAACACCTATCTTCGATCAGGAGAATGAGAAGGTTTTTTTAGCATGAATGGGTCGAAAGCACCGAGACTAAATGGTCTAAATGGTTTCTTCTAACAAAAAACATGCAGAAGGCAACTGCAACTTACTCAACTACTCCCCTGATTTGTATGAATGTATGCAGGAGGTGGAATTGTTAGACATAAAATGGAATGACATATGTTTACATGGTATAATAAGGAAAATTCTTCTTAGAATATTAGAAAAAAAAAACTAGATAGGACCTTGGTAAATATGTAATGGCTCTCTATCTTTCCAAGAAGCACTGCGAACTTCCTAGACCCTGGTATCTCTGATCATACTCATATAAAGATTGATTCTTATTCACTATTTCCAGAATGTACCACCTATTCAGATTCAACAATTTCCTAGCTAGTGCAGAAGGTTTTTAAGAAGCAGTATTAAAAGGACTAGAGCATGGGTGTTAGGGGACTAAGCAGTACTTATGCATTCAAAAACTTCAGGCTATTAAACAGGAGTTGAAGATCCTTAACAGGAAGAGAGGCAAGAATCTTTCTAAGGAGGTTGACATGACAAGAGAGAAACTCTACTCTATTCAGAACTTATTGGCTGAAAACCCGTGATGGAATTGTAGCTATAGAGAAAAAGGAAGCCCTAAAAAAGTACTTAGAGGTGGTGGATAATCAATGCTTTTTATACAAGCAGAGAGCTAGAGTTAATTGGTTAAATGATGGAGATAGATGCACTAAGTTCTTCTTCAACTCTTTGTTAGCTTGAAAGAATTTTAATCGAACCTCCTCCATTAAAACTGAAGAATATGTGGAAGTATATGGACAGAAATATCTTCCTAAAGGGGCCACAAGTTTCTATAAAAATTTACTAGGTACAGAATCCACTTCGCTAGAGCATAATCATGATCTTACATAATTCATCACTGCTAAAATTCTTTAGATTGAATATGCCTGGTTGTTAAAATATGTCTCCGATCAGGAGAATGAGAAGGTTGTTTTTAGCATTAATGGGTCTAAAGCACTAGGATTAGATGCTCTAAATGGTTTTTTCTACCAGAAAACATACAGAAGGCAACAACAACTTGCTTAACCACTCCCTTGATTTGTATGAATGTATGCTGGAGGTAGAATTGTTAGACCTATAAATGGAAGGACATATGTTTACATAGTCTAGTAAGCAAAGTTGTACTTGGCATATCAGGAAAAAAACTAGATATGAAATTGGTAAATGTGGAATGGCTCTCTATCTTTCCAAGAAGCACTATGAACTTCCTAGACACTGGTATCTATGATCATAATCCTGTAAGGATTGATTTCTTATTCACTACTTCCAGAATGTACGACCTGTTCATATTCAACAATTTCCTAGCTAGTGCAAAAGGTTTTAAAGAAGCAATATTAAAGGGGCTAAAGCATGGGTGTTATGGGTCTAAACAGTACTTATGCATTTTAAAACTTAAGGCCATTAAATAAGAGTTGAAGTTCTATAATAGCAAGAGAGGCAAGAATCTTTCTAAGGAGGTTGACATGACAAGAGAGAAACTTTATTCTATTAATAACTCACTGGCTGAAAACCCAATGGATGGAAATCTAGCTATGGCGGAGAAGGAAGCCCTAAAAAAGTACTTGGAGGTGGTGGATAATTAATGCACTTTATACAAACAGAGAGTTAGATTTAATTGGTTGAAGGATGGAGATAGGTGCACTAAGTTCTTTTTTAACTCTTTGTTAGCCCGAAAGAATTTTATTCGAATCTCCTCTATTAAAAGTAAAGAAGGTGTGGATGTATATCAGCAGGAAGATCTTGCTAAAGAGTCTACGAGTTTTTATAAAAATTTACTAGGTATAAAACCCACTTTGCTGGAGCATAATCATGATCTTACATAATTCGTCACTTCTAAAATTACTGAGATTGAAACTGCTTGGTTATTAAGACCTATCTCAAATCGAGAGATTGAGAAGGCTTTTTTTAGTATGAATGGGTCTAAAGCATTGAGACCAGATGGGCTAAATGGCTTTTTGACCAAAAAACATTCAGAAGGCAACTGTAACTTACTCAATTACTCCCCTGATTTGTATTGTATGCAGGAGGTGGAATTGTTGGAAGTAAAAATGTAAGGACATATATTTACATGGTCTAATAAGCAAAGTTCAACTTGGCATATAAGAAAGAAAAACTAGATAGGGCCTTGGTAAATGTGGAATGGCTCTCTATCTTCCAAGAAGCATTGCGAACTTCGTAGACCCTGGTATCTCTAATCATACTCCTATAAGGATTGATTTCTTATTCACTACTTCCATAATGTACCACCTGCTCAGATTCAACAATTTTCTAGCTAGTGCAGAAGGTTTTGAAAAAGGAGTATTAAAGGGGCTAGAGCATGGGTGTTATGGGACTAAGCAGTATATATGCATTTAGAAACTTAAGGCTATTAAATAGGAGATAAAGATCTTTAACAACAAGAGAGTCAAGAATCTTTCTAAGGAGTTTGACATGTTAAGGGAGAAACTTTACCATACTCAGAACTCACTGGCTGAAAACCCGTTGGATGGAAATCTAGCAATGGAGAAAAAGGAAGCCCTTAATAGGAGTTGAAGATCCCTAGGAACTCCCTTGATTTGTATGAATATATGTGGTTGGTGGAATTGTTAGACCTAAAAATAAATGGACATAAGTTTACATGGTCTAATAAGCAAAGTTGTAGTTGGCATGTCAGCAAAAAAAAAAAAACAAGATAGAGCCTTGGTAAATATGGAATGGCTCTCTATCTTTCCAAAAAGCATTGCGAACTTCCTAGACCCTAGTATCTCTGATAATACTCCTACGAGGATTGATTTCTTATTGGCTACTTCTACAATGTACCACCTATTCAGATTGAACGATTTCGTAGCCAGTGCAGAAGGTTTTCAAAAAGCAATATGAAAGAGCCTAGAGCATAGGTGTTATAGTACTATACAGTACTTATGCGTTCAAAAACTTAAGGCTATTAAATAGGAGTTGAATATCCCTAACAGCTAGAGAGCCAAAAATCTTTCTAAGGAGGTTGACATGATAAGAGAGAAACTCTACTCTATTCAGAACTCACTGGCTTAAAAAACTTTGGATGGAAATCTAGTTATGGTAAAGGAAGCCCTAAAAATGTACTTGGAGGTGGTGGATAATCGATGAAATTTATAGAAACAGAGAGTCAGAGTTAATTGGTTGAAGGATGGAGATAGATGCACTAAGTTATTCCTCAACTCTTTGTTAGCCCGAAAGAATTTTAATCGAATCTCCTTTATTAAAACTGAAGAAGGTGTGGAAGTATATGTGGAGGAAGATCTTGCTAAAGAGGCCACGGGTTTCTATAAAAATTTACTAGGTATAAAAGCCACTTTGCTAGAGCATAATCATGATCTTACATAATTCATCGCTGCTAAAATTCCTGAGAATGAAAGTGTTTAGTTATGAAGACCTATCTCCGATCAGGAGATTGAGAAGGTTGTTTTTAGCATAAATGGGTCTAAGGTACTGAAACCAGATGGTCTAAATGGTTTTGTCTACCAAAAAACATGTAAAAGGAAACTGCAACTTACTTAACATGTAAAAGCCCTAAAAATGGAAGGACATATGTTTACATGGTCTAATAAGTAATGTTCTACTTAGCATATAATAAAAAAAAAACTAGATAGGGCCTCGGTAAATATGTAATGGCTCTCTTTATCATTTTAAGAAGCACTCCGAACTTCCTAAACCCTGGTATCTCTGATCATACTCCTATAAGGATTTATTTCTTATTCACTACTTCCAAAATGTACGATCTATTCAGATTCAACAATTTCCTAGCTAATACAGAAGGTTTTTCAAGAAGTAATGTTAAAGGGGATAAAGTGTGGTATTATGGGACTAAGCAGTACTTATGCATTCAGAAAGTTAAGGCTATCAAACAGGAGTTAAAGATCCTTAACAGCAAGGGAGGCAAGAATCTTTCTAAGGAGGTTGACTTGACAAGAGAGAAACTCTATTCTATTCAGAACTCACTAGCTAAAAACCACTTGGATGGAAATCTAGCTATGGAGAAAAAAGAAGCCCTAAACAATTACTTCGAGGTGGTGGATAATCAATGGTCTTTATAGAAATAGAGAGCTTGAGTTAATTGGTTGAAGGATTGAGATAGATGCACTAAGTTCTCCAACTCTTTGTTAGACAAAAAGAATTTTAATTAAATCTCCTCTATTAAAGCTGAAGAAGGTGTCGAAGTATATGGATAGGAAGATCTCGCTAACGAGGTCATAGGTTTCCATAAAAATTTACTAGGTATAGAACCCACTTTTCTAGAGCCTATTCACGATCTTGCACAATTTATCACTGTAAAAATTCCTGAGAATGAAAGTGCTTTGTTATTAGGACCTATCTCTGATCAGGAGATTAAGACAGTTGTTTTGAGCTTGAATGGGTCTAAAGCATCAAGTTCAGATGGTTTAAATGATTTTTTTCTACCAAAAAACATACAGAAGGCAACTACAACTTACTCATTTGTTCCCCTAATTTGTATGAATATATGCAGGAGATAGAATTGTTAGACCTAAAAATGGAAGGACATATGCTTACATAGCCTAATAAGCAAAGTTTTACTTGGCATATCAGGAAAAATACTAGATAGAGCCTTGGTAAATGTGGAATGGCTCTCTATCTTTTCAAGAAGCACTATGAACTTCCTAGACCTTAGTATCTCTGATCTTACTCCTATAAGGATTGATTTCTTATTCACTACTTCTAGAATGTAGCACCTATTCTAATTGAACAACTTCGTAGCTAGTGCAGAAGGTTTTGAATAAGCAATATTAAAAGGGCTAGAGCATGGGTGTTATAGGACTAAGGAGTACTTATGCATTCAGAAACATAAGGCTATTAAACAGGAGTTGAAGATCCTTAATAGGAAGAGCATGAATGGGTTTAAAGCACCGAGAGCAAATGGTGTAAATGGTTTTTTTACCAAAAAAATATATAGAAGGAAACTACAACTTACTCAACTACTCCCCTGATTTATATGAATCTATGCAGGAGGTGGAATTGTTAGACCTAAAAATGGAAGGAAATATGTTTACATGGTCTGATAAGTAAAGTTGTACTTGGCATATTAGAAATAAAAACTAGACAGGGCCTTGGTAAAGGTGGAATGGCTCTTTATCTTTCCAAGAAGAACTACGAACTTTCTAGACCCTGATATCTCTGATCCTACTCCTATAAGGATTGATTTCTTATTCACTACTTCTAGAATGTAGCACCTATTTTGATTCAACAATTTTGTAGCTAGTGCAGAAGGTTTTAAAGAAGAAATATTAAAACGGCTAGAGCATAGGTGTTATGGGACTAAGGAGTACTTATACATTTAGAAACATAAGGCTATTAAACAGGAGTTGAAGATTCTTAATAGGAAGAGAGGCAAGAATCTTTCTAAGGAGGTTGACATGACAAGAGAGAAACTCTACACTATTCAGAACTCACTGGCTAAAAACCCCTTGGATGGAAATATAGCTACGGAAAAAAAGGAAGCCCTAAAAAAGTACTTGAAGGTGGTGGATAGTTAATGCTCTTTATACAAATAGAGAACTAGAGTTAATTAGTTGAAGGATGGAGATAGATGCATTAATTTCTTCCTTAAATCTTTATTAGCCCAAAAGAATTTAATCGAATCTCCTCTGTTAAAACTAAAGAAGGTGTGGAAGTATAAGGATAGGAATATCTTGCTAAAGAGGCCACCAGTTTCTATAAAAATTTACTAGGTACAAAACCCACTTTTCTAGAGCATAATCATGAATTTGCACAGTTCATCACTATTAAAATTCCTGAGGCTGAAAGTGCCTGGTTATCAAGACATGTCTCCGATCAGGAGGTTAAGAAGGTTATTTTTAGCATGAATAGGTCTAAAGCACTGAGAGCAGATGGACTAAGTGGTTTTTTTCTACCAAAAAACATGCAGAAGACGGCTACAACTTACTCAACTACTCCCCTGACTTGTATGATTCTATGTAGGAGGTGGAATTGTTTAACCTAAGAATGGAAGGACTTGTGTTTACATGGTCTAATAAGTAAAGTTGTACTTCACATATCAAGAAAAGAAAACTAGATAGGGCCTTAGTAAAGGTGGAATGACTCTTTATCTTTCAAAGAAGCACTGTGAACTTCCCAGACCCTGGTATCTCTAATCATACTCCTAAAAAGATTGATTTCTTATTCACTACTTCAAGAATGTAGCACCTGTTCAGATTCAACAATTTCCTAGCTAGTGCAGAAGGTTTTCAAGAACCAATATTAAATGGGCTAGAGCATGGGTGTTATAGGACTAAGCTGTACTTAAGCATTTAAAAACTTAAGGCTATTAAACAAGAGTTAAGGATCCTTAACAGGAAGAGAGGCAATAATCTTTCTAAGGAGTTTTACATGACAAGAGAGAAACTCTACTCTATTCAGAACTCATTGGCTGAAAACCCTTTGCATAGAAATCTAGCTATGGAGAAAAAGGAAGCCCTAAAAAAGGTACTTGGAGGTGGTGGATAAGCAATGCTCTTTATACAAATAGAGAACTAGAGTTAATTGCTGGAAGGATGGAGACAGATGCATTAAGTTCTTCTTCAACTCTTTGTTAGCCTGAAAGAATTTTAATCGAATCTCCTCTACTAAAACTAAAGAAGGTGTGGAAGTATATGGATAGGAATATCTTGCTAAAGAGGCGATGAGTTTCTATGAGAATTTATTAGGTATAGACCAACTTTGCTAGAGCATAATCATGATCTTTCATAGTTCGTCACTACTAAAATTCCTGAGACTGAAAGTGCCTGGTTATTAAGACATGTCATCAATCAGGAGATTGAGAAGGTTATTTTTAGCATGAATGGGTTTAAAGCATCGAGAGCAGATGGTTTAAATGGTTTTTTGACCAAAAAATATACAGAAGGAAACTGCAACTTACTGAACTACTCCCCTAATTTGTATGAATCTATGCAGGAGGTGGAATTGTTAGACCTAAAAATGGAAGGACATATGTTTGCATGGTCTAATAAGTAAAGTTGTACTTGGCAAATCAGAAAAAAAAAACTAGACAGGGCCTTGGTAAAGGTGGAATGGCTCTCTATCTTTCTAAGAAGAACTACGAACTTTCTAGACCCTGATATCTCTAATCCTACTCCTATAAGGATTGATTTCTTATTCACTACTTCTAGAATGTAGCACCTATTCAGATTCAATAATTTCCTAGCTAGCACAGAAGGTTTTATAAAAGCACTATTAAATGGGCTAGAGCATGGGTGTTATGGGACTAAGCAGTACTTAAGCATTCAAAACTTAAGGCTATTAAATAGGAGTTGAAGATCCTTAATAGCAAGAGAGGCAAGAATCATTCTAAGGAGGTTGACATGAGGAGAGAGAAACTCAACTCTATACAGAACTTACTGGCTGAAACCCCTTTGGATGGAAATCTAGCTATGAAGAAAAAGGAAGCCCTAAAAAAGTACTTGGATATGGTGGATAATCAATGCTCTTTATACAAATAGAGAGCAAGGGTTAATTGCTTGAAGGATGGAGATAGATGCACTATGTTCTTCTTTAACTCTTTGATAGCCTTTGTTAGCCTTAAAAAAATTTTAATCGAATCTCCTCCATTAAAAATGAAGAAGGTTTGGAAGTATATGGGTAGAAAATTTTGCTAAAGAGGCCATGAGTTTCTACAAAAATTTACTTGCTATAGATCCCACTTTGCTAGAGCATAATCATGATCTTGCACAATTCATTCCTGAGACTGAATGTTCCTAGTTATTAAGACATGTCTCTGATTAGGAGATTAAGAAGATTGTTTTTAGCATGAATGGGTCTAAAGCATTGAGACAAGATGGTCTAAACGATTTTTCTACCAGAGAACATGTAGAAGGCAACGGCAACTTACTTAACTACTCTTTTCAAGAAGCATTGCGAACTTCCTAGACCATGGTATCTCTGGTCATACTCCTATAAGGATCGATTTCTTTTTAAATACTTCCAGAATGTATCACCTGTTCAGATTCAAAGATTTCTTAGCTAGTGCATAAGGTTTTCAAGAAGTAATAATAAAGGGGATAAAGCATGGGTGTTATGGGACTAAGTACTACTTATGCATTCAGAAACTTAAGGCTATTAAATAGGGGTGAAGAACCTTAACAGCAAGAGAGGCAGGAATCTTTCTAAGGAGGTTGACATGACAAGAGAGAAACTCTACACTATTTAGAACTCACTGGATGAAAACCCTTTGGATGGAAATCTAGCTATGACGGAAAAGGAAGCCTTAAAAAAGTACTTGTAGGTGGTGGATAATCAATGCTCTTTATACAAACAGAGAGCTAGAGTTAATTGGCTGAAGGATGGAGATAGATGCACTATGTTCTTCTTCAACTCTTTGTTAGGTAGAAAGAATTTTAATCGAATCTCCTCTATTAAAACTGAAGAAGGTGTAGAAGTACATAGATAGGAAGATCTTGCCAAAGAGGCCACAGGTTTCTATAAAAATTTACTAGGTACAAAACCAACTTTGCTAGAGTATAATCATGATGTTGCACAATTTATCACTGCAAAAATTCCTAAGAATTAAAGTGCTTGGTTATTAGGACTTACCTCTAATCAGGAGATTGAGAAGGTTATTTTTGGCTTGAATAGGTCTAAAGCACCGAGATTAGATATTCTAAATGATTTTTTCTACCAACAAACATGTAGAAGGCAATTGCAACTTACTCATCTACTCCCCTAATTTGTATGAATGTATGCAGGAGGTGGAATTGTTAGAACTAAAAATGAAAAAAACATATGTTTACATGGTCTAATAAGCAAAGTTCTACTTGGCATATCAAAAAAAAAAAAACTAGATAGGGCTTTGGTAAATGTGGAACGGCTCTCTATCTTGTTCACTACTTCCAAAATGTACCACCTATTTGGATTCAACAATTTCCTAGCTAGTGCAGAAGGTTTTGGAGAAGCAATATTAAAGGGAATAGATCATGGGTGTTGTGGGACTAAGCAGTACTTATGCATTCAAAAACTTAAGGCTATTAAACAGGAGTTGAAGATCCTTAATAGGAAGAGAGGCAAGAATTTATCTAAGGAGGTTGACATGACAAGAGAGAAACCCTACACTATTCAGAACTCACTGGATGAAAACCCTTTGGATGGAAATCTAACAATGGAGAAAAACGAAGCCCTCAAAAAGTACTTGGAGGTGGTGGATAATCAATGCTCTTTATACAAACAGAGAATTAGAGTTAATTGGTTTAATGTCAGAGATAGATGCATTAAGTTATTCTTCAACTCTTTGTTAGCCCGAAATAATTTTAATCGAATTTCCTCTATTAAGACTGAAGAAGGTGTGGAAGTATATGGATAGGAAGATCTTGCTAAAGAGGCCATGAGTTTCTATAAAAATTTACTAGGTACATAACCCACTTTGCTAGAGCATAATCATGATCTTACACAATTCATCACTACTAAAATTCTTGAGACTGAAAGTGCCTGGTTATTAACATATGTCTCTGATCAGGAGATTAAGAAGGTTATTTTTGGCATGAATGGGTTTAAAGCACCGAGACCAAATGGTTTAAATGGTTTTTTCTACCAAAAAACATACAGAAGGCAACAACAACTTACTCAACTACTCTCGTGACTTGTCTGAATGTATACAGGAGTTGGAATTGTTTGACCTAAAAATGGAAGGACATATGTGTACATGTTTTAATAAGCAAAGTTGTACCTAGCATATCGAGAGAAAAAAGTAGATAGGGCCTTGGTAAATGTGGAATGGCTTTATATCTTTCTTAGAAACACTGTGAACTTCCTAGACCTTGGTATCACTAATCATACTCCTATATGGATTGATTTCTTATTCACTACTTCCAGAATGTGCCACTTTTTTAGATTCAACAATTTCCTAGATAGTGCAGAAGGTTTTGAAGAAGAAATATTAAAGGGGCTAGAGCATGGGTGTTATAGGACTAAACAGTACTTGTGCATTCAAAAACTTAAGGCTGTTAAACAGGAGTTTAAGATCCTTAATTGCAAGAGAGGCAAGAATCTTTCTAATAAGATTGACTTGAGACGAGAGAAACTCTACTCTTTTTCATAACTCACTGACTGAAAACCCCTTGGATGGAAATCTAGCTATGGAAAAAAAAGGAAGCCCTAAAAAAGCACTTGGAGGTGGTGGACAATCAATGCACTGTATACAAACAGAGAGTTAAGAGTCAATTGGTTGAAGGATGGAGATATATGCATTAAGTTCTTATTCAACTCTTTGTTAGCCCGAAAGAATTTTAGTTGAATCTCCTCTGTTAAAACTGAAGAAGGTGTGGAAGTATATGGACAGGAAGATCTTCCTAAAAAGGCCATGGGTTTCCATAAAAATTTACTGGGTACAGAATCTACTTTCCTAGAGCATAATCATGATCATGCACAATTCATCACTGTTAAAATTCCTGAGAATGAAAGTGCTTAGTTATTAAGGATTGTCTCCGATCAGGAGATTGAGAAGGTTGTTTTTAGCATAAATGTGTCTAAAGAACTGGGACCTGATGGTTTAAATGGTTTTTTCTACCATAAAACATGGTTTAGGCTAGAGGGACAATCAAGGAAGCAATCCATGAATTTTTTCTAAAAGTGGTCCTACTAAAGGAAATAAATAACACTTACCTGTGTTTGATCCCAAAAAATTCCAATCTAAAATCTTGGAGTGATTATAGACCTATTTTATGCACTAACTTCCTATACAAGATCATTGGAAAAAATTTGGCTATCAGAGTGAAGGAGGTTTTAAAATTCCTTATTAGTTAGAATTAAGGAGCTTTTTTGGCCAATAAAGATATACGGGACAATATCCTAATAGTGCAGGAGCTTCTAAAAGTCTACAATCTGAAAAGAATTCCCCACAATTGCACTATTAAAATTAATTTAAAGAAAGCTTTTGATATTGTCAATTGTTGTTTCCTTCAAAAAACAATAGAGGTTATGAACTTTCCCCCAAAGTTTATACAATGAATTCAAGGATGCATTTCTATTGCATCCTATGGGATTTTGATTAATGGATGCCCTATGGAGATGTTGAAAGGGAAGAAAGGGCTTAACAAGGGGATCCTCTATCCCTTTACCTATTTTTAATTTGTATGGAGGTTCTTACTCAAATCCTAAAGTGCAACACCTCTTCAGATCTAAAATTCAAATATCACTCAAATTGTAAGAAAATTTCACTAACTAGTTTATGTTTTGCAGATGATCTTATTCTCCTAAGCAGGGCTAATGTTCACTCAATCACTTTGTTGATGAACTCCCTCAACCTATTTAGGAGATGTCAGGGCTATGTGTGAATCAAAGCAAGAGCTACCTCATCCTCTCTAAAAGTGTTACTCAACTCTCAAATATTTTGTCTCAAATTACTGAAATGGAAACTAAAGATCCTCCCTTACTTTACTTGGGGATTCCTATCTCTTCAAGGCGACTAAGGTTCTGTGAATGCATTCCCTTGATTGAAAAGATTCATAAAAGAATGGGGACTTGGGCAAATAGAGCTCTGTCCTACGATGGAAAAATTTAACTTCTGAAATTAGTGATATTGCCTATGAATTTCTACTAGTGCTCCTATCTCTTTTTATCAAAAGGGCTTATCAAAACAATTGAAAAACTGATGAAACAATTTTAATGGGGTAAAAGGATTGGAAAAAGTTAGTTGGAAGATAGTCTGCCAACCAAGAGAATAAGGAGGTTTAGGCTTTGATTCTCTTCTCATCAAAAATAGACTTCTCATTTCCAAGAGGATTTGGAGACTACTCAGTGAACAACAGACTATGTGGTCTATTTGGATCCATTCTTATATAATAAAAGGAAGAAGTTTGCGGGCCCTTAAGCCTAAAAATAGCTACACCTAGTTCTTTAGTCAACTTCTCAGATTGAGAGAGGATATGTTTTAGCATATTCTATGTTGGATTGGGATAGGAGATAGAATCTCACTATTGTATGACAATTGGATAGGGAATGGATCACTAATACACAATCATTTGGCCAGATCGCTACTAATTTGATTTCCTAGGGATTCAAAGCTCTAAGTAATTATCAGAAAAGGGAATTCGTCCCTTCCCCTAGTTGACGTTAAACTGCTATTCCTGCCTTAATTCAGAAGTTAAGCGGAGAGGGATATCATCTTGTGGAATTGGTCCCTTCCCTTAGTTGATACGGAATAAGGTAATTAGACACAATGTGAGTTTTTTGCTACTGCTCATTATACTGAACAGACTAAACACCTTACATAGGTCGAATTTCCTAACCATCTCTAAGACTTGTACACTATGTGTTAGACCCTGAATTTTTTTTTTCAATTTTTGTGATTTATTATTTAGCTTTTTATTTAGGTTTTGGTTTACTATTCCATTTTTGGGATAAATTTTGAATGTAGTCATTAATTCAGTGGCATAAATAGAGATTAGAAATTGATGGAAGGATTTGAATTAAGTTAGAATTAATATGGGAAGGTTAGAAGTAA
>JANSVA010421476.1:0-20727 GCA_025504915.1 Erythroxylum reticulatum | reverse complement strand
CGTATACACATATGAATCATGATTTAGAAAACATTGCAAGATAGTATATCCACTCAATTGACATATTCTGAGGTATGGAACGGAAATTAATGTGATATGAATGCCCATTCTCAGTGTTTTGGATTTTAATTTACCAATAACATGAATTGGTGGATTATAATTAATGAATTGTGAAATTATTGTTACAATTGTGTAATTAATGAGGTAAGAAAAATGGTAAAGAGCAAGACAAATTGATGCATAGGAATTTAGGTTGATTAGGCTTACGAAATGGTGACATGTTGCATTGGGAATAAATGAAAAATAGCTCAGTTAAATGGATGAAAAGTGGCCTGAGTATTGGGAATACGTAAAAAATGGCTCGGTTAAATGGAAGCAAATTGGCTTGAGTATAGTTACCACAAGTTTCCCTTTAAGTTTCAGACAAAAGGCACCTTAGACTTGTTAAATGTTGAGAAATGGAATGGTGACATGTGAAGATTTAAATATGGTGACATATATAGCCTTACAATTGGTGACATGTGTAGCCTTACAATTGGTGACAATAGTAACCTTATAAGTAGTTCCATACGGACGATTAAATCAGTGACATGTGGAGCCTAAAGTATGTGACACATAGACTAATAGAATAAAATCATATAGATCAATAGAACAATAACATATGTACCAATAGAATGGTGACACATGGACCAATGGAATGGTGACACCTAGATTAGTTTGACCTTCTTGAATTTTTTAGAGAAAATGGATGAAAAAGGCAATAGAAGTGAGAGTGAAGGTCGTCCATAAGGTTAGAAGACGGAGAAAAATGAAAATGAGAAGAGAAGGAAAGAAAAAGGGGAAGAGAAGAGGAGAAGGAAAGAAGTTACCAATGTAAGTTGAAATTCTAGTTTTAATTTCATCTTTTTATTTTGATCTATCTTTCATATTCTTAGAGCACGGATTTAAAGAAACTCAAAAAATGAAAGTTGTAGATATAGGTCTTAACTCTACCTTTGTGAATTTAGCTTGACAAAATAGTGATTAGAGCTTGAGTTATGCTTGTTTCCCTAATATTACCTGTGATAGACCCTTGTGTAGGAACCTTGTATTATTTCATGATCTTTGAGTACCTTAGAGTCAAAATTAGTGAAAGTGTAAAACATGAAAAATGATTATTGATGTCTTATTAATGCTTCTTTGAAACAGTTCTGTTAGGAGATGTATTGATAATGATTTATTGAGGGTTCATTATTTGGATGGAGATTATATTTTAAATGGGGATGTTGTTTAAGAAAATTTTGGACATATTAAGACTAATGGATTTCGACAGGCATAGGAATGATGGAATTTGGATTTTTGTAGAGAGAGTTATGATTAAAAGAAGACAACTTGTTCATAAAGGAACATTAGGAAGAAAAGGATGTAATCATCGCATATAAGGTTAGGTTAGCTTAATGGTTGAGGAGACATTAAGTTGAATTAGTAAATGAATTATTAACCTATTGAAATATGTTAAAATAACATTATGATGATTCATTAGGGATAAATTTGTTTATGGTTGTGTATGAATATGATATACACGTTTGAGTAGGAAATACATTGTATATTTGTATGTATAAAGGCTCGGGAGTTATGGATCAAGGAGCTCGTACCAACAATTGTTGAACTCAAAGGAGTAAACACCCTCTTTTGATGTGAGTTAGGGAACCCATATCTCTAAAATAGGATTAGGACATCCCAAGACATGCATGATGAATTATGTGTGAATTTTAAACCTAAGTAATGCATAGTAGAATTGAATCCTAAATAGATGCTAGTATACTTGTGTATTTAATAAATAACATTGTTGTAAATAATGTTTTGCACTTGGAGTGTCACTAATGTTTTTATTACATATTTTGAGAAATGATATCATTTTCAACAAACCTGCACTTAAAGTGTAAAGGACAATGTTTTATTTTCTGAAACTACGTTTTTGAACAACTTTGCCCTTGGTGTGCAAAAGATGACTTTTATTGCGTGAAATAATGTTTTGGAACTTTCATATGGATAATCGAGTCATGATTGTTGCATGTATGTGTTCTCTTTTAACTTAGAGCCATGGCAAGGTTCCATTTTATCCATTGGACCGATAAATAAAAGTACAATGCCTTACTTAATTTTAGTACCTAATTATTGTATATGATTTTTGTGATTAGTGAGGTAATGATTGGTCATTTGTGTGCTAGGAATAATAGAATAAGTAACCCTTATACCCTTACCACTGGTATATAAAAGCTGAGTCCCCGTATCGACACCATTCTATAAAACTTGTGGGTGATTTCACACCTAGAGGTCTAGTCACCAATGAGGTCATTACATAGTGTCATAATGCTCTTATCAACTGTAGTCCAAACTCACCACGAATGAAAGTTAAGTCAACATTGAGAATCGGTGAGTGTGCACACTAGTTTGGTTGATAAGTAGTGACACAGGATTATTTTGTCCTATTATGGGATTTGACTTCCTGATGAGATTTGAGTTATACATGTGATGTTTTTTGAAGAAACTCAAACAATGAAAGTTGAAGATATATGTATTACCTTTACCTCTATGAAGGTGGCTTGAAAAAACAGAGAGTAGAGCTCGAGTTATATTTGTTTCCCTATTACTGCTTGTGATAGACCCCTATATAGGAACCTTATATTATTTCTTGATTTTGAGGACCTTAGAGTCCAGATTACTGAAAGTATAAAACTTGAAAAATGATTATTGATATCTTGATAATGCTTATATGTAACGGTTTAATTAGGAGATGTATTGAAGATGATTTATTAAGGATTGAGTATTGGTTTCCAGTTTGTTTCTAACAAGAAATAAGACATAATTTGTATGGAGATTATATTTTAAAGGGAGATGTTGTTTATGCAATTTTTGGATATATTAAGACTAATGGAAGTCTAGTTTCATGGGACACAAGAATCATTTTTATAGAGCAACTTATGATTAAAAGAAGACAATTTGTTCATAAAGGAACATTAGGAAGAAAAGGATGTAAACATTGCACATAAGATTAGGTTAGCTTGGTGGTTAAGGAGACATCGAGCTGAATTAGTAAGTTAATTATTGACCTATTGACATATATTAGAATCACATTTATGATGATTGATTAGGGATTAATTTAGTTGTGATGGTGTATAAATACGACACATATGTTTAAGTAGTAAATAAGTTGTATATTTGTATGTATAAAGGCTTAGGAGCTATGGATCAAGGAGCTCGTATTGAGGATTATTGAAGTCAATGGAGTGTACACATTCTTTCGATATGAGTTGGGGAAACCATATCTCTTTAATGGGATTAGAACATCTTAAGACATGCATGATGAAGTGTATATGAATTTTGAAGCTAGATAATGCATAGTATAATTGAATCTCAAATACATGCTGTATACTTGTGTGCTTAAAAAAAATTATTTTGAATAACTCATTACAATTGGAGTACAACTAATGGTTTTATTACATATTTTGAGAAATGATATTGTTTCCAACATACCTACACTTGAAGTGCAAAGGACAAAATTTTATTTTTCGAAACAACATTTTTGAAAAACTTAGCACTTGAAGTGTAAAAGATGACTTTTATGGCATGAAATAATGTTTTCAAACTTACATATGAATAATCGAGTCATGTATGTTACGTGTATGTGTTCTCTTTTGATTTTGAGCCATGACAAGGTTCTATTTTATTGGTTGGACCAATAAATAAAGGCATAGTGCCTTACTTGATTTTATTACTTAATTTTTCTATATGATTTTTATGATTGCTAAGGTAAAAAAAGGCCAATCGTATGCTAGGCATAATAAATTAAGCGACCCTATACCCTTAATGCTAGTACATAAAAGTTGAGTCCCTGTATCAACACCTTTCTATAAGACTTACGGTTGATTCCACACCTAGGGTCTGGACACTGAAAAAGTCATCATTTAAGGTCATGACACTCTTATTAATTGCAGTCTGGACTCACAATGGATGAAAGCCAAGCCAACACTAGGAATCAGTGGGTGTGTAAACTAATTTTGCTAGCTAGTAGTGACACATATGATTATTTTGGCTTATTCTGAGATTTGTTTTTTGACGAAGTTTGATTTATACATGTGACGTTTTTTTTGCATTTATGTACTGGAACTAGAGCCTATGGTCATCGGATGAGTGATTAATAGGCTAGGCCTATGTGGTTCTATGTCATGTATGTGCACTTCATAGGTTACTTACATCGTCTTGGTATGTATCGGGTTCTATTTATGATATATGCTTTTCCGGCTCATTGAGTACGTAGTGTACTCACCACCTCTGCTTTCCAACTACGTAGCTTAATTTCTTGAGCTTGAAGCTCTGAGTGTATCGTTCGATTTTTTTCAAAATTTTGGGGCATTACCGCACGTGGTAGTTTCTGTTTTGTACTTTTGTTGTATAGTGGCTCATAAACTGTTTTTATTAAGTTGGATATGTTGATATGCTTTATAATTTTTTAAATTAACTTTTGACTGTCTTGTGGTTTGTAAATGAGCTTATGTATATCCCTTTTATACTATTGTTAAGATTTCTCTTGAGTAGATTTAAAAGTCCAAAAGCTGTGGTAGGGTTTTAATCTGAATATAGAAGTGCGTTTAAAACTTATTTATAAGTAATTTAATTGAGTTTTAGGATTTTTAAAATACAGTCGTTTTGTTGTCTAAACGTTTTTAAAGAATATTTAGTTAGCCTTATATAGTCGGGTTAAAGGTACTATAAGTGTTCTTAGCCCGAGTTTATGACGGTTGTCATGTGTCCGATGTGGTATCGGGTCGTGACAATTAAATTAGTATCAGATCTTGGTTTTTACATTTTCAAAAGTGTTATTACCATTTCCAAAAGGTTCATAAGCCTTAGGAGTCAAGTCTAGATGTCGGAACTCTTTGGTCGAGAAGTTGAGTCTTGGATTGTTAAGTTGACATCCTTAATAGTCAGATGATTTTAACCTCGGTGGCAATACTTGTCGACATTCCTTGGGTGTTTGGGATATTGGATAAGCTAGGCTTAGTTTGACCTATTTTATTAGAATTTTTTTTCGATTTTATAGAGATAACATTACCCCCATCTGTTTGATTAGTCAAGTAAGAATTTTGAGGAAGAAATTTCTTAGGGTGGAGAGTTGTAATATCCTGCCTCCTAAAATTGTTAAGAGATTAAAATGTTAGATTGAGTCATATGAGTTGTTTCATTTAAGAATTTACGAGTTGCATTTAATTCAAATGCATAATATTCGTATACATATATGAATCATGATTTAGAAAAGATTGCAAGATAGTATATGCACTCAATTGAGATATTCCAATGTATAGAACGAAAATGAAAGTGATATGAATGTGCATTCCTAATGTTTCCATTTTGATTTACCAATAAGATAAATTGAAGGATTAAAATTAGTGAATTGGGAATTTATTATTACAATTGAGTAATTGATGAGGTGATATGTGCATTTAGTCTAAGAAAAATGTTAAAGAGTAAGACAAATTTATACAAGGGAATTTAGATTAATTAAACCTATGAAATGGTGACATGTGGCATTGGGAACAAGTGAAAAATGGCTTAGTTAATTGGATGACATGTGGATTAAGTATAATTGTGATAAGTGGCCCTTTAATTTTGTGACAAATGGTACTTTAGACTTGTGACATGTGTAGCTTTA
The DNA here is from genome assembly GCA_025504915.1 of Erythroxylum reticulatum. Lineage (NCBI taxonomy): Eukaryota > Viridiplantae > Streptophyta > Magnoliopsida > Malpighiales > Erythroxylaceae > Erythroxylum > Erythroxylum reticulatum. The sequence goes on along the minus strand of JANSVA010421476.1, from coordinate 15,035 downwards.
CAAATAGTGACATATATAACCTTATAACTGGTGACATGTGTAGCCTTAGAATTGCTGACATGTGTAGCCTTACAAGTAGTCGCATATGGAGGCTAAAAATGAGTGACATATGGAGCCCAAAGTAAGTGACACATGGACTAATAGAATAGTAACATATGGACCAATAGAAGAATGACATATGTACCAATAAAGTGGTGACACATGGACTAACGGAATTGAGAAACATAGATTAGTTTGACCTTCTTGAATTTTCTAGAGAAAATAGATGAAAAGTCAATATAAGGAAGAGTGAAGGTTTGTCATAAGTTTAGAAGAGGAAGAAAAATGAAAATGAGAAGAGAAGGAGAGAAAAAGGGGAAGAAAAGAGGAGAAGGAAAGAAGTTATCGAGTTAAGTTGAAATTTTGATTTCAACTTCATCTTTCTCTTTCGATCTATTTTTTGTATCCTTAAAGCACGAATTTGAAGAAACCAAAAGAATGAAAGTTATAGATATAGGTCTTAACTTGACCTCTATGTAAGTGGCTGGACAAATAGTTATTAGATCTTTAGTTATGCTTGTTTTCCTAATACTACCAATGATAGATCCCTATGTAGGAACCTTATATTATTTCCTAATATTAAGGACCTTAAAGTCTGAGTTGTTGAAAGTATAAAACATTATAAATGATTATTAATGTCTTATTAGTGTTTCTGCAAAACGGTTTTGTTAGGATATGTATTGACAATGATTTATTGAGATTTGAGGATTGGTTGCCAATCTATTTCTTACCAGAAACAACACATAATTTTGATGGAGATTATATTTTAAAAAGGGATGTTGTTTGTGTAAGTTCTATATATATTAAAACTAATGGAAGTCTAGTTTCATAGGGCACAAGAATCATGGTATTTGTATGTTTATAGAGATAGTTATGACTAAAAGAGGACAGCTTGCTCATAAAGGAACATTAGGAAGAAAAGGATGTAAACATTACATATAAGATTAAGTTAGCTTTGTGGTTGAGGAGACATTAAGCTGAATTAGTAAGTGAATTATTGACCTATTGAAATATGATAGAATAACATTTATGATGATTGTTTAGGGATGAATTTGGTTATGTTGGTGTATAAATATGACATATATGTTTAAGTAGTAAATACATTGTATACTTGTATGTATAAAGGCTTGAGAGCTGTGGATCAAGGAGCTTGTATCGAGGATTCTTGTAGTCAATGACATGTATGTGAATTTTGAACCTAGGCAATGAATAGTAGAATTGAATCCTAAATACATGCTAGTATGCTTGTGTATTCAATAAATGACATTGTTTTGAATAACTCTTTACAATTGGAGTGCAACTTATAGTTTTATTACATATTTTCATAAATGATATTAATTTCAACAAACCTACACTTGAAGTGCAAAGGACATCGTTTTATTTTCTGAAACTACATTTTTGAACAACTTTGCACTTGAAGATGATTTTTATTGCATGAAATAATGTTTTGAAACTTACATATGAATAAACAAGTCATGTATGCTACATGTATGTGTTCTCTTTTGGCTTAGAGCCATGGAAAAGCTTTATTTTATCAGTTGGACAGATAAATAAAGGCATGGTGTCTTACTTGATTTTAGTTCTTAACATTTGAATATGATTTTTGTGATTGGTGAGGTAAAGATTGGCCAATCGTGTGCTAAGCACAACAGATTAAGCGACACCTGTAGATTTAAAGTTGGTATATAAAAGTCGAGTCTCCATATGGACACCTTTCTACGAGACTTATGGGTGATTCCACACCTACAGTTTGGACACCGATGAGGTCATCACCTAGGGTCGTGACGCTCTTATCGACTGTAGTCTGAACTCACCACAAATGAAAGTCAAGCTAACACCTAGAATCGGTGGGTTTGCACATTAATTTCGTCAACTAATGGTGACACACATGATTGTTTCGGCTTATTTTGAGATTTATTTTCTGACGAGATTTGATTTATACATGTGATTTTTTTTCTGCTTTAGTGTATTAGAACTATATCCTATATTCATCGTATGAGTGATTAATAGGCTAGGCCTATGTATTTTATGTCATGTATGTTCACTTCATAGGTTACCTACACCATCTTCTTTTGTATAGGGTACTATTTGCGATATATGTTTTTCCTGCTCATCGAGTACATACTGTACTCACCCCGTCAACTTTCCAACTATGAAGTTAAATTGGTGAGCTTGAAGCTCTAAGTGTATCGTGTGATTTTCTTAACATTTTCAGGGCATTACCGCATATGGTAGTCTCTATTTTGTACTTTTGTTGTATAATGGCTCATGACTGTTTTTGTTAAGTTGGTTATAATGATATGCTTTATGATTTTTAAAATTAACTTTTGACTTTCTTGTAATTTGTAAATGACCTTATGTATAACCTTTTTGTTCAGTTGTTGAGATTGCTTTTGAGTAAACTTAAAAGTCTAGAATTTTTAGTAGAGTTTTAAATGTGAATATAGAAATGCGTTTAAAACTGATTTATAGGTATTTTAATTAATTTTTGGGATTTTCAAAATATAGTCGTTGTGTTGTCCAAATGTTTTTAAGGATATTCAATTAACCTTGAATAGTCATGTTAGGGATACCGTGAGTATCCTTAGCTCGGGTATGCGGCAGGTGTTATGTGCCCGATATGGTACCGAGTCATGACAAATCGGTTTTCCTAATTGATAATGCTACTGTCTAATAAAATCTTGAGATTGTATCCTAGGTTATTCGATAGTTAGGATTAATTATCGATCGTATCTTGATTAAACACTACCTAAGGGAAAACTCGGGTTAATTATTAACTCACGATTAATAGTTACTATGAGAGGTTTGAAAATAACAAATCAATAAAATATGCTTAATTAGAGCGTAGGTTAAGATTGAACCAAAGAATTGAGTCATTACCGAATTCCCCCATTTATCATTTTTTGCATGTTTTTAAATTTATTTTCATTAGGTTAGTTTTATTTTTTTCTTATTCCAAAATCTAAACACCCCTTTTTCCTAAACACCGATTACTTTCATTTCATAAAATTTGTACACACTATTTATGGGATTGACCTAGACTTACCTGTAACATCTTATTTCCATACTACATGTTAGAACCCTAAATTTCTGTAGTTGAGATATCAATGAGAGATTAGAAAAATGTATTTCATGCTCATACATAATGTAGCATACACTTATATGTGAATATTGATTTTAGCACATTAAAATGATTGTATATGCATTCATTGACATTTTTCGGGTATAATTCATCTATAAATGTGATTATATTTGGAATTGTGAATATTGATTTGAAGAGTCTATTTATTGACTCATAATTTTTTTAGTGAAAATTTGGGATAATTCTAAAATTTAGGTATTTTTGGACAAGGAAAAATGCTAATTGGCAAAACAATTAATGAATAGTGGTACAAACAAATGTCAAATGGTAGTAGAAATTCTTCATTCTTCTCTCCATTTCCGACACTCTCTTTACCAACCTTAAAGTTAAACCTTGTTTTTTCCCTAGCTAGTCATACTATTTTCTTCATTTCTTACTAAAGACCTAACCCTACCACACTTGGATGATGGTGCACATATGAGAGAAGAAAGTTAGGGTTAAGAGAGATCTTGAAGAGTTTGAAGATGTTGAAGATCAACAAGCAAGTATAAGCATCACTCTTCTTGATTTGATGAATGAAGCATATTTGATGATATTTAGAGGTTAAATGTTCATAAATTGAGGATGGGTTTATGCAAACACGTGAGTAAGTAATGTTGGTAGATTAATGTTTTTCTTTTACATGAATAATGATTAATGATCCATAAGTTGTTATAAAGATGTTTTTGAGGTAGAATGATCATTATAATGTTGGATTAATTGAGTAAATGGTGTTTATAGTGTGCTGGAAAAATGTTATCTGTAACATTTTCCACTAATTATGCATCTGTGATTTAACCATAACTTGTTTTGTAGATATACAAATGATATCATATCTAATTTGGATTAAATTAGAGACATATGGCTACATATTTCATGAAGACATCAAATTCAAATTCTGTTTTTAAGAGTTTCAAATTTCGACCTGAAGTTGAGTATTGGGTGTAGGAAAAAGTGCAGAAAAACTGGATACATAATGGTTTCTTGTTCTGTTTTCCTGATGAATTGATGTGAATCTTTTTAGGTGTTTTGTGATGAAATAAAATAAGTCTAGAGTTAAGGAAAGGGAGTAATGTGATATCATGAAATGGGAAGAATTAAGGTGATAGTTAGAAGTGAAATTAAATTTGAATATGTGTAGGATGTTGATGATGAATATGTATATATGTGTATGTTCTGTTATTAGTGTTCATGATCAATCATGGACTATAATTTATTTATGTATGATAATGAGTTGGAATGGAGTTACAATGATTGAAAAATGAGTAGAAATTAAATTAGAAATGATAGACAAGCTTAAGATAGTGAATGTAGTAAGTAAAGAGTTAGAATCTAGAAAACGTGGATGCACTTGGATATACTTTGTGGAAAGAGGCATAACTTTTTCTATAGAACTCGTATTGAAGTCATTTAGGTATAGTTTTAAAGAGGACTTCGAGATCTACAACTTTTATGCAGATCCCAAGAAGAAATGTTGATTTATAGAGGGTCAAAATTTCAAGTTTCTATAAGAGATCCGTAAAGGTCAGTTTAACGGACATTCTCAGGTCAATTGGTCTTTATTAAGGCTTAAATGGGACTTCGAATGAACCTAAAATGATTCCATGATTAAGTGAATAAAGTGTGATATGTTTGAAGTGATAATTAGGGTTATAACTTAGTGAATGAATGGATGATATCAAGGTACCAAAGATATGAGTGTAATGGGAATGAAGATGTGCATATGATTATAGTTATGATCCAAAGGAGTTGAGTAATATTTATTAAGTAAATTTGAATGATAATTAAGTATTATGAGAGAATATAATGTTAGAAAAGAAATGACGAGAAATTGGATTATGACATTAGAAGAACTAAGTGTTCTTGAGGTGTAAGCTTAAGAATAAGCTAGACACATATAAAGGGTAATGATTAAATGGTGAACTTAGAATGATCATATACAAATGAAGTGTAAACCTAAGTTCAATTAGACATATAAGAATTATGAAATGAGAATGAGCCTAAGTTGTGAATTTAGTTAATATACCCAGGGATGTCATTAAGCATGCATTATACACAACACATATACATATGTGTGTGTAAGTGTTCATATGATTGTGCAATTAATAATGCGTATCAATGTGTATTATATAATGTTGATACATAGGATAAAATGTCTACATCCATACATTTCAAAATCGTGGAAGCTAATGATAATCTGGAGCATATTGTGAGTCAACCTAGATGGTCTTACTTATTGATTGTTCTGTTTGTATTATGTATTGAATGATTTTGTAATATGAATATGATTGTTCTAATTTTTGCACATTGAATGCTCGAGGAGTTTTACAAATGTAAGAACATTGAAGTGCTCCTTATATGTGAATTTGATGAAATATGTGATACATGACTTGATTGTTAAATACGAGACCTAGTTCTGAAGAAAAATGTTAGTACGCTTATGAATAAAAAAGTGAATCTCAACATAATTATTGAATGTCGGATTAAGGTCCGATGATATGTAAAAATGACTGATCGATTATGTGATTGATTGAGAATATGAAAATGTGATACATTTCAATACATCGATGCATAAAACATAAAGATTGTCATGACTGGAGTAGCCACCGAAAAAGAGCTTAAAGCTTAGGCTATGATCAGAGCCTTAGGCTCAATTATGAATGTACCTGTATCCATTAAGGGATATGGGACATTATTCGATACGTCTCGGTATCCACTAAGGGATATGGGTTTTAAAAAAAGGCACTCAATCATCACAATAATAATAGAAAGTGAGTCTCATGTACATTGCATAGAAAATATGTATGTTTTAATAGTTTCAATGCTTTTTTAATGTGATTTATGCTTAAGTGAACGTGCAATGTATGTGACTCAATATGATAAATTGATGAACTGTATGTGATATGTCATTGAGTGAGCAATCGAGGATGGTCACTCACTGAGTTTGCAAAAACTCACCCAAAATTTGCAATTTTTTTCAGGCTAAAAAATGTTACCCAATTAGGTAAATAGGAGTATACCCACTCCATATAAGTAAGAGATAGTCAGAATTAGTTCACATTTGCATTTGTATCAAATTGAGTATTTCGTAATTATTACGCAATGTGTATTTCAATATATCTATATGTAATAGCTTTCCAAAGTGGAAAGGTTTGTAAATGAGATCGATCTTGAGTATATAATAATATATATGATTTTGATGTTACAAAAGAAAAGAATGGGCCCAAGTTGATTATTGATTTCTGCATATGCATGCATTGTTTTAAAAAGAAAAAAATTTTGTAATGAGATTTTACTAACTGATTGTGCTAGCATGCCACCCTCGCGAGGCAAGTTCTCGAACATTAGTGAGCATGTCACGTACTTATCTTGCGAGAGTGGGGTTCTACATTTTTTGGTATCAGAGGCCAGATTTAGTATCTTATATGGGCATTTTTCAATATATGTGTCAAGTTTTAGGCATTTTAGACATATCTTAGCATGCAATGATGACTAATCCCTAGTCCGAGTCGCATATGTATAAGTCACATGCATGAGCATTTGTTAAGAGTTTGAGCTGATAGAAATGCTAAGAAGAATGATGATCTGTGAAAATGTAATAAAATTAAAATTTATGGATATCTAGAAATGAGAAATAGTATATGGTTAGACATGATAAATAAAGATTCAACGAATTTGTATTGGTAGATGTATTATGATATACGACATCAATATGGTACTGTGGTGATACATCATCGAATGTGAAATAGATGTGAATACATTGTCATGGACTGAGTAAGGAAAGAAGTGATATAAATATGAATGTCGAGATTTAAAATGTACAAGCCAAGTTGAAAGAAAACAAAATTTTCTATGACCATGAGAGGTTAAAATTGTACTTGAAATGAATGTCGGATAAATGTGATAAGAGTTATAATTTAGAAAAAGAATATATCTATGATATTGAGATCTGAATTTTATGATGATTATGTTGGAGTTACGTAAATATAGTTCCCTGAAAAGCAAGTGTATTTACAAGTACCTAAATCTTCTTCAGTTACAGTTTTTTAATGGAAATATTAATTATTAATAAAATAAAAGAGTTTGGTTTTATTGAGCATTATATATCTAGTTATAAGGTACCAAGATTCTTTTGTGAGTAATATATATATACATAGAGATGTAAGGGAAACTTGTATATTATTACAATCTAAATTAACAGATTCACATTTGAATAATCAAGTTGGTCACTTGATTATGGTTTAAACTCTAGTATTGCAACTTATCTCCACGTAAGTAAAGGAGTTTACTTCAAGGGAATGATGGGTTTCATAGTATGATAGTAGTTGACTATCGATAATATGCACTATTAAATGAATCTGGAATCAAGTATGTTTTCAAGAATGTGCTTTATGGGTTCTTAAATTGAATTCCTATTAAATGGGAATTTTGTCATTTATGAAGGAAATTAAGAAGGGGATCAAGAGTGGCAAGAGGAGCAAGAGGAAAGACATCCTTAAGACAATTTCTTAAGCAAGGAATTCAGGGTGGGTACATGTTTATAATAGAGTAAATAAGCCACCAAATGTTTTCTTTAAACCAAGGAAGTTTAATGATTTCAATTGCATCATAAATGTTGCATTTATTGCTTCTTGAATGAATTGAGAATTTGCTTTATGTTTGATATATGAATTGTGCTGATGATTTTTGAAAAGACTTTGAAAATGAATTTTGTGAAAAGATACGTGTTTATGAAAACATGTTTTCAGAAATGGTTTTCGAAATATCTCATGTTCATAAAGACAAGTTTCTAAGAATGTGTCATTTGGGCAAACGGTTTTCAATTCATGAATTAGATGTTATGTGGGTTTGTTGTAAACCATTCAAGTATATCACATGCACATTGATCAAGTTCAAGGCTTCTCCCGCCTACCCGCTAATGACATAAAGCTCCTTCATACACTCCCTTAAGTTTACGTCTACATAAAACCACTATGTAGGATTGTGATAGTACGTCAAGCTACATAGGACCATTATATGAAAATGTGTAGTTCGTCATATTTATGGATTTACCCAAACCATTTTGATGTGTTTATATGCTTACGAGATGTTAACAAGTTTGATGCATTCATGATTTGTAGTTTGTGAATTTCAATTATGAACTTGAGAATGGTACTTGTATGAATTTAATTAGAACTTGTATTGGAAAACAAACATATCAAAGGTTTTGCTTATTTTATCATTATAAACTATTACCCACAAGCTTTAAGCTCACCTCCTCCATTTCTGTCCCATCTCCAGGTGAAGAGCATGAGAACGAGTAATCAAGCGTCAACGCATTACTCCAACTATGCATACTTTTATATTTTAAGCTAGTTTTGTAAAACAAGGCTTTAATTGCATTTTGAGCAAATTATTGCTCATATATCTTATGTATTTTGGGATTTTGAGATATTGATGTATTGTGGCTTGAAATACCCATTAAAGATTTGTAAAAACTCTTACATTTTGATGTTAATAAAGTATGATTTGTGTTTTGCCAATGACATCTCTAAATTGTTCCTTTCATTATCAAGTTTTCCATAAGGGTGAGAATTTGTTTTCTGGTTTTAGGGGAAATATAGTATTGACCTAGGATGAATTGGAAAAAGTTTTAGATTATTTTATAGCTTTCAAAGGATATATAGTATGAAATTTTTTTGACATTGGAGTTGAGAGATATGATCATTAGAAGTTTGTGATGCTACTTAGGATGGACATTCGGGATAACTACATTGTTTTGAAATTTTGACCCTTATAGAGGCAAAATTTGTTTCCTAGGTCTGTATGAAAGTTGTAGGTCTAGAAGTTCTCTTCGAAATTGTTTTGAATGACCTCAATCTGATATTTTTAGTTAAAGTTATGTCTTTTTTCCCAACACAGTTAGGGAGAAGAAAAGCTGGAAGGCGAAAGTCGCGATCGCGCATCGCGAACTTTCTTGAAAGTCACGATCGTGCTTCGTCCGACCTCCGAATGACCTGATTTTTAAAACAATAGTTTCCTAACACATTCCTCTATCTCTCATTAAAACTTTATAGCTTTTGGTATTAATTCATAAAATATTGATTGAATAAAAGTAAGGGTATCGATTGGAAGAGTACGAATTGGAGATTTTACTGAATATGCTTCAGTATTTTGATGATATCTTGAGCTGTAGAGCCCTAAATGAGATTATTCTTGTTTTTTCAGTCTCTAAAATTTTCAATATCTAGATGGAAGTTGAATATAGTGTACTATTTCAGTTTAATAACAATTCAAAAATGTACGGGCCATAATTTTCAAAATTTTGAACCAAATAGAATGATTTTAGTGTTATTAGAAACTTAAGACAAGGGCGAACAAATGTTCTAAAGAAGTTAGATTGAAATTCTAGTTTAAGTTTTCCTAAAATATATTAAAAAATAGGAGAAACGAGTTTACTTTTCATGATTGACTGGTGTGGGCATGCCACCCTTGTGGGATGCACATCCAGATGTCATTTATGATGTTGGGCAAGCGTCTCGTGAGGGCAGGGTGCCCAACACTTATGGTATCAAAGCGACTAGGTTTAGATCCAAGTGTAGGACTAGCTATAGGAGTATCCTAGGCATGAAATGGGTAGCTTTGGACTACAAAATGAACTTGAATTGTTTTGAATGAATCACATGTATTTTTTTAAATGAGTAACGTGCTTTGTTTTTTTCATTGTTTCACTTGATTTGAAATTGCTTCATATGACTTAAATTGTTTTACATGATTTAAAGTTGTTTTACATGAAATATGAACTAAAGGTTTTTAAACGTTTTATATTGAAGGAGTGATTATGCCACCTTAAAAAAGAACTCGAGGAGCTACTACTTGATCTCACTTTTGCCAAGGGAGAATGGATGAATCTTATGTCCCACAAGAGAAGGGGACGCATTCTGCTTCAGATTCTGAGCCACCTAGTATGCAACATGATGTGCCTCCACTGCCTCCTCCTATGCCTCAAGCAAACCCCATGGATCCATATTTCTTTGAAGCCTTTGCTCCGACTTTCACATATGCCATGGGTCAAGGGTTTCAAGTTCCAATACAAGCTCCAATGGAGAGGAGTGAGCATTATGATAAGCTCTGTAGGCATAGGGCTGTGGATTTCAATGGCACTATAAATCTAGAAGAAGTTGAACCATGGTTTAAAAGGATTGAGAGGGTCCTGATTCAGATGAAGTGCTCGGATAAGGAGAAGTTAGATTATGCAGTCAATTTACTACAAAGGGATGCACTATATTGGTGGGAGTCATTGCCCTACAACTAGATCATACCGCCGGTATTGACATATAGAGACTTTCTGGAAGCTTTCAGGAGGAAGTACTTCTCGAGGGTTTATATCCAAGAGAAGGCCAGGGAGTTCCTAAATCTCACACAGAGGGACATGAGTGTGAGTGAATATGAGCTGAAGTTCACCCAACAGTCACGGTATATGGCCAACATTATTGCTAATGAGGAGAACTTCATTTGGGGATCAAAGAGAAAGTCTTGATCCATAATTTTCGTGACTACCGACAACTGGTAGATGCTGCACTCCAGGCTGAAAAACTGGAGAATATAAAGAATGAAATAAGCAGGAAGAGGAAGAATGGGGAGTAGTCTTCTCAAAAAGGAATGAGTGCTCCAATGCCTAAGAGGAGTATAAGGAGTCACCACACTCAGAGTGAAGTAAGAAGTAGTGGCCCTTCTATGAACAAGCAGGCAAGGGTAGTTTCAGGGTAAGTCTCAAATGTGGGAGGCACTGGAAAGATGGGGAGGAGCAGATACACAAACCTTCATTGTTAGAATTGTGGGAAACTTCACAAAGGAGAGTGTTTTAAGTTATTTGGAGCATGTTTCTGATGCAGGGAGAAGGGACACATGATCAGGGACTATCCCCAAGTAGTAAGGCAAGAGGGGTCATAGTTGTAAGCCCCAAAGAAAGTAAAAACAATGGGAACTAGGCCAGTCATAGCGGTGGGCAGTTCTATAGCGATGAGAAAGGATGTTCTTCTAGGAAGGCCAAGGGGTCAAGCATAGGCTAGAGTATTTACTATGACCAGAGAGGAAGTTGTAGCCGCACCTGAAGTTGTTAGGGATATGACTCGGTTATTTAACTCTGTGGTATCTTGGTTGATTGTTCTGGCTCCACACATTTATTTGTTTCTACAAGCATTATTTTTTGTGATGTTAAATTGGTGCCAATGGATAGTCCCTTGATTGTTAGTACTCTCATAGGGAGAAAGGTGATAATAAGTCAAGTGTATAGGGATTGTAAATTGTTTATTGAAGGTGCTAAACTGGTGGTGGATTTGCTACCATTGTAATTAAAGGGTCTAAATGGGATACTGGGAATGGATGCCATAGGGAAATATTATGCAAAGTTAGATTGTGGCCTTAAAGAGGTAGAGTTTGATCTTGCTAATGGTGAGAAGGTGAATTTTAGAGGAGATAGAAGGACACCATCAACCAAGATTGTTTTGTCTTTGTTAACTGACAGGATGATAAAGAAAAGGGGTGAAGCCTTCTTGGCATACGCTATGGATACTAATATGAATGAAGGGAAGTTAGAAGATTTTTTGATTATGAAGGAATTTGCAGATGTGTTTCCAGAAAACTTATCTAGTTTGCCACCAGTGAGGGAAATTGAGTTTTCCATCGACTTGATTCCCAGAATTGCACCCATTTCAATATCACCCTACAGAATGGCTCCAGTTAAGCTGAAGGAGCAGTTGGAAGAACTGTTAGAGAAGGGGTACATAAATTCGACTTCGTCACTATAGGGAAAGTTAGTTCTGTTTGTTAAAAAGAAGGATGGAATATGGCAGATATGTATTGACGACCGGAGACTCAACAAGGTGATTATTAGGAACAAGTATCCTCTGCCCCGGATTGATGATCTTTTTGACCAGTTACTAGGAGTAAAGTTCTTTTCCAAAATTGATCTCGGGTTAGGATATCATCAACTCAAAATTAAAGAGTCTGATGTGAACAAGACAACCTTTAAGACACGGTATGAACACTATGAGTTTTTAGTCATGCCGTTCGAATTGAACAATGCTCCAGCTGTGATGGATCTTATAAATATGGTCTTCAAGGAGTATTTGGATTAGTTTTTCATAATGTTTATAGATGGCATTCTGGTTTACTCCAAGAGTGAAAAGGAATATGAGAAACATGTCAGGATAGTATTGCATACACTGAGGGAGAGGGAACTTTATGCCAAATTTAGCAAATGTGAATTTTGGCTTTATAAGGTCGTGTTCCTTAGACATGTAATATCTAAGAATGGGGTGCATATTGGTCCGAAGAAAATTGAAGCATTGGTGAAGTTACATGAATCCAAGACTATGACAGAAGTGAGGAGTTTTCTAGGTCTGGCAGGTTACTATAGGAGGTTTGTGGAAGGATTCTCCATGATAGCTGCTCCACTAACTAGGTTATGAGGAAGAATCAGAAGTTTATCTGGAATGATGAATGTCAAAAGAGCTTCGAGGAGCTTAAGCACAGATTGATAAGTTCTCTAATTTTAACTTTACCTATAGGAGATGAGGGTTATACAATTTATAGTGACACTTCAAGAAAGGGTTTGGGTTGTGTGCTGATGCAAAAAGATAGGGTGATAGCTTATACTTCGTGACAGCTAAAGCCTTATGAGTTAAATTACACGACTCATGATTTGGAATTAGTAGTAGTAATCTTTGCCTTAAAAATTTGGAGACATTATCTATATGGGGTTAAGTCAAGAATTTTTACTGATTATAAAAGTCTCAAGTACCTACGGAGCTAGAAAGACTTGAATTTGAGAAAGAGAAGGTGGTTAGAGTTGCTCAAGGATTATGACCTGCTGATTGAGTATCATCAAGGAAAGGCAAATGTAATGGTAGATGCTTTGAGTAGGAAATCCTTAATAGCCCACATTTGGACAATTTATTTTTCGTTATTGGAAGAGATGGCTAAGCTTAGGACAAGTTTGAAGCAGGAGGAACATGATTGTATTGTTTCTACTTTCAGAGTGAGACCGATACTTAGAGAGAAGATTAGGGAGTTACAAACACAGGATGCAGAATTAAGTAAGCTCTAAAAAGAAATTTATAATGGCAAGAAATCTAAAGTGGTAGTGAGGGATGATGGACTTACGTTGTAGGGAACAAACTTTGTATCCCAAATGTCAAGGAAGTAAAGGATGACATACTTGATAAGGCACAAAATGCGACTTATGCCATGCTCCCAGGTAGCACCAGGATGTACAGGGATTGGAGAGAGCATTTCTGGTGGAAAGGTATAAAGAGGGATGTAGCAGAATATGTAAGTAAGTATCTAGTGTGTCAGTAAGTCAAGGTTGAATACCAGGCACCTTCAGGCAAATTAAGGCCATTGTCCATTTCTGAGTGGAAGTGGCAAAGGGAGACTATAGATTTTGTAATGGGTTTGCCCAAAACCAGTAGGAAATATGATGTCATATGGGTTATTCTTGATCATTTGACGAAGTCAGCCCATTTTTTGTCAATTAAATAGACTGATTCTCTATATGTGCTAGCAAAGAAGTATATTGATGAGATAGTGAGACTATATGGAATTCCCCACTTTATAATTTATGACAAAGATCCTCAGTTTACTTCGAGATTCTAGGGAAGATTATAAGAGGCTCTAGGAACCAAGTTGAATTTTAGTACTTCTTTTCAACTTTAGACAGATGGTCAATCTGAGAGGACCATTCGGACCCTTGAAGGAATGCTCAGGGCATGTCTAATGGATTTCAAAGGAGCTTGGGACGAGCATTTGTCATTGGTCAAATTTACTTATAATAATTCATCCCATTCAAGCATTCAGATGGCTCCTTATGAAGCACTGTATGGGAGGTCTCCTCCCTCATCCCAGCATATAGGAGATGTAGAACTCCTATATGCTGGGATGAGGGAGGAGAAAGGAAACTAATAGGACCAGAGTTGATTCAGATGATAGTCAACAAGGTCAAGTTAGTTAAGTAAAGGCTTAAAGCGACTCAGGATAGAATGAAAAGTTATACTGATAGACACCGAAAGGAAATGGAGTATAAAGTCAGTGAGAAAGTCTTCCTTAAGACATGTCCTTGGAAAGGAGTCATGAGATTTGTCAAGAAGGGCAAGTTGAGCCCAAGACATGTGGGTCCTTATGAAATTCTTGAGAGGATTGGACCACTAGTCTATAGGTTGGCACTACCACCAGAATTATCACAGATTCATGATGTCTTTCATGTTTTCATATTGAAAAGATATAGATCAGATCCCTCTCACATCATTCAGACCACTAAGGTTCAGTTAGGACATGATTTGACTTATGAGGAGACTCTAGTGGAGATCTTAGATACTAAGGAAAAAATCCTCAGGAACAAGACAATTCAACTAGTAAAAGTCCTATGGAAAAACCAATCTGTATAAAAGGCCACGTGGGAGCCCCTAAAAGCCATGAAGAAGAAGTATCCATATCTCTTCAATGACTTAGGTAAGAATTTCATGGACAAAATTCTTTTAAGAGGGGGAGAAATGTTGGACCCAGAATATTGGTTTTTTTGTTAAGCATGATTTAAATAATTATGAGGTTTAGATAGGTGAATTTTTGGGAGTTATTTTTTTCTTTTATTATGTATATGTTAGTAGAATTTGTTTCATAGGTTAGTTGAATTAAAGGTGGTGAAAATGCATAAATGGGTATTTTGGTAGTTTACCTAAGCTTAAAAACACTAAGGAATAAAAGGAAGGACAAGGTGGACTTTTCTCATTCATTAAGGGTAAAATGGGAAGAGAGAGGTGTTGTCTTCTTCCTAAAGGAGAGAAAAACGAAAATTGGTGAAAGAAGAAGTGAAATATGAAAATAAAAAGGTGAGAAA
>JANSVA010421433.1:0-20736 GCA_025504915.1 Erythroxylum reticulatum | reverse complement strand
TTCAATAATTCTAATGGGTTTAGAATTATGATGCTCTTATTCCTAATAGGAATAGGAATTAGGGTTTCTCTATAAATCGAGAAACTTATATCTCATTAGTAAGAGACAAAAAGAAAACCCTAGCCACCACCTTCGTTCTTCTTTTGAGAGAAATATTGTGCGGCGTTCAAAAGACTTTTGGAACATGATAGCACAAATTAGTCGGTGCCCAGAGCTTTCATCCTCATGTGGATAACGGTAGAGGACATTCGCGCATTGCAGTGTCTACGAATCTGAACAAGAAAATACGCATTAAGAGGTATTTTCATGCATGCTATAATTTTCGGTTATACTTATTGTTGTTTTATGGTCTTTTCCGCTGCGTATTGAGAATACTCGAGCCATTGTCTTTAGTGGAATGACATTTAGTTAATAAGCTAGAATTAATTATAATGAGATTAAATTAATTCTAGGCTTATTAGAGCTTGAATTATCAAAGTCCAATAAGATTCCGCACTTGATTTCAAGGAAGGTTATTAAACTAAGTAAGAAATATAAATGGAGGTTTTAGAAGACCATAATTAAATGTTAGGCTTGTACTAATTAATGGTTCATTGGAAGCCCAAATGTTCATTTAGAAATGGGCTAAACTTTGGTTTAATGTAATTGATTAGATTAATTATATTAAAACAAATTTTTTAAAGAAAGGAGTAACAATTTCGGTTTTAATGGATTGATTGTGCAGCTGCACATTTGACATTATATTGCTAAATAAAGATGGTCCTTATTATGGTTTATCATCATTAAATGGAGTTATGAACTTGCCATTAAATGGTTTAATGGTTATGTTTTAATGTTGGCATATAATAACCTATTAGCATTCATTGGATTAAAGAAGAAAGATGTGCATTAGATGCACCATCTTCCTTCTTCCATCTTCCAAGACCGAAATTGGTAAGTCATATTTAGGTTAATATTCTTTTCATATAGCCATATTAAAGATAAAATGAGAAGAGTCTCATTTATTAGCTACTTAATGATTGATTAAAGTAAGAAGTGATGCATTGGATGCTCTTCTCTTCTTCCATTCCATGCATAAACGAAATTGACTGTGTAAGAAAGTTTTTTTACATAGTTTGACTTTCTCTCCTTTCATGCATGAGTAAGCTGAAATTTGCAAGAGAAAGTCTCATTTTTGGTTCATTTCTTCTAAGAAAAATCTCCTCCAAACATTTTGTCTCCTTTCCCACCAAAGGATTTTATTGACCAAGTTGTCCTGGAAGAACAAGAGGTAAATCAAATTGGTTGAGTATACAACAACAAGGAGAGGATAGATTGACAAATAAAAGGATTAAAAAGCAAACACTTTGGATATAAGAAGAAGGAGAGGATAGCGCAACAAGGAATTAAAGCTGGAGTGAAGGAGTCGGTAATATCACTATCTTGTTTATGTTTATTATTATCCTTATACCATATCATGTATAGATTGACATTATGATTTGGATATATTGCTTTCGCTGCCAATAAGATTTCTAAAAAGTTTTGAAATCTATCAATTCCTTAAATATGACATGCTTTCTTTTCTCGATATCCAACACCTTGTATGTAACTTTATGATTCTAATCATATTGATTTAACCAACATAACATAAAGGTATAGTCTCAGTTATCTAACTTTGTTTTCTTGCCACTTATATTAAGGATAAATGTCCTTCAATTTAACATATGCAAACTATTTATATGAAGCTAGATTAAATATTTTTACTCAATAATCTATTTCCTATCATGCATTAAGCATTATAATAAATTCAAATCTAAATTTAGTAACAACTACTCATAAGCACGAAATAGAAATACATATGATCATTATCATACCATGCATAGGTAAGAAAATTCATCCAATCATTTTCTTCATATGACAACTATTATCATTTTATAGCAAATTCCTTTAATTACAGTCCACAATTGTGCTTTTGGTAGGCTAAATTAAATGAAAAATGTTCATCAAGTTACTATATCTTTCAACTTTACTTTATGTAAGCTCTTGCATCTTGCTATCATGGTGTTCACATACATCTTACATGTTGACATCAAAGGTTATGAGACAATAGTTGATATACCCCTCTCTTGAAATAACTAGGCGGCTTGTTTGGCAGCCCATAGTGGCCTTTTAATCTATATCTAACCCAATTGGAAAGTTCCCATAGAGCTAAGCCTATAGCTCTTTTAACGAAAAGCCTTAACTCAACATTAATAAATATAAATAGTGGATTTTTTCAAATCATTTTATTAAAAATTTCGGCAGCATAATGGCTATAAATTTTATATTTCCAAAATTTCCAATGCCCTTGAAAATGTTCAAAACACTTCTATAATCACACCAAATTCACCACTAAAAATTTTGTACTTCAAGTCCACTCATAAGAAATCCTAAATAATTACATTAATTAATTTTAAAAAGGCTAAAACATAGTCATCTATTTAATTTAAAAACATTTTTGTACATGCATCCTTTACACAAAAATATATTCAAAATATATTAATAGATATACAATAGTTCCAAAGAGATATTTACAAGGAAAAAATATCTACACAGCAGCACATGATGAAGCTAACTACTCGTGAGTTGGAGTTCCTACTGCTGAAGCCCCTAAGCATGCATTGAAAAAAAAACAAAAGATAGAATTGAGATAAGCGAGCTCAGTGAGTATTAGATTTTATATTCAAATCATATTTAACAATTTAAACCTCCCTAAAAATTCATTTCATTTCATATAATATAATAGTAATATAAAACATATATGTTTCCTTAAACCAAATTAAAATAACTTTTAAAATAAATAACGGCCACATTATTACTTTCATAAATTTTCTTACACAACATATCCCACCACCAATTTCTTTACCACACGGTACCCTAGGCATCTAGTCACGGAGCTAGTTTTGCATCGCTTACCAGTGACTAGTTAACCACTGATTATAGAACTAGTTCTACATTGGTTACTCGCAATAGTTTAAATACCATAAAGAGGCAGTGATGTAGCTAGATCTACATTGCTTACCCATAACAATTTTTGCTAGCACTATATGTAG
This sequence comes from Erythroxylum reticulatum, assembly GCA_025504915.1. Classification (NCBI taxonomy): domain Eukaryota; kingdom Viridiplantae; phylum Streptophyta; class Magnoliopsida; order Malpighiales; family Erythroxylaceae; genus Erythroxylum; species Erythroxylum reticulatum. The sequence continues at coordinate 17,665 of JANSVA010421433.1, read as the reverse complement.
CCAATACGTGCAGAGGGCGACTTGTTGGTCTACTAACAGACAAAATATCATCCACTGTTACTAACTGACACCCCAAGACACTACCATTCACATTTTAAGGTATTCCCACTGGTAAATCTATAATACCATCAAGGCATATCATAGTCTAAAAAGTAATTCATAAAAAACAACTAAAATATACTCACTATTTTGTAAATTTATCACAAAGCACACTCAAATGTTTTATGCCTCTCTTTTGCCTACACAAATCGCATTTCGCTTAAGCATTTATTTCCAAATTTGGAAATAAGACATTAAAATTATATTTTTAGATTATCCAAATTTAAGGTTAGTATTTAATCGTGTAACACATACGCTGATTGTATTTCTGCTTTAACCTCTGTAAGCTAATATATTTATTCTCCTTTCAAAATCTAACTTCAAAAATTACTTAAATACCATCTTTTACTCATTATAACTTATGAATTTCCACCCAATTAATTCACTATATGGCCGAATATGTAATCCTATAAATGGTAAGTTTTTCAATTTGATTTTTCACAGTAACAACCTTAAAATTTCAGCTTGTTTACACCATAACTATAATCAAACTTCAACAACTCACACCAACAATTGCATTTCCTCTTAAAGATGAATTTCCCTCACCACACGTAAATATATATATATATATATGTATGTATATATTATCATTTCATTTTCTTTCTAATTTTTCAACACAATTCATCTAAGATCCATGCTAAGAATAATCCAAACACATCAAACTAAAAATTACAATTTTTTCCCAACAATTTAATAGCTTAGCCAAATTGATTCATATCAATTATCCTTCCATTTTTTTTAACATATCATATCACAAATATATGTTTTTAAACATATAACATTATTCAACTCACATAATATCATCCCCATCCATTTGACCCAAAAAATTCTCAAACATACACAAACTTCACATAGTCTAAATTCATCATCTAAGCCACCAATCAATTTCATTTTTATTTTAAGACACTAATTAGCTTCCTATATATATGATTTGAAGTCCAAACATATAAAATGAAATCAAACCAATTTTTAATTACAAAACCCTAACCTTGAATTCTTTAAGCTTAATTTCTTGGTTTACTTTCTTGCTTTCAACCCTTAAATGCAATCAAGCTTGTTATCTCCATGGAAAATAAAAAAAACAATTTATTATAAATAAATCCATCCCATTCAAAAACCCACAAAACTAGTAGCTTAAGTTAGGAAAACTTACCACTTTTTCTTTCAATCTAAAAAAGGATAATTGATAAGCACTTAGACTTGATAAAAAGTTCTCCAAATTACACTCAAAATCCATTAAAACACTAATAAGCTTCCTATATATATATGAATTGAAGTCCAAACATATAAAATTAAATCAAACCAATTTTAAATTACAAAACCCTAACCTTGACCAATTCTTTCAAGCTTGATCTCTTGGTTTACTTTCTTGCTTTCAACCTTTAATTGCTTCCAAACTTATTATCTCCATAGCAAGTCAAAAACCACAATTTATTATAAATAAATCCATCACATTCAAAAACCCATAAAACTAGTAGCTTAAGCTAGGAAAACTTACCACCTTTTCTTTCAATCTCTTGGGTAATTGATAAGCACTTAAACTTGATCAAAAATTCTCTAAATTACACTCAAAATCCATTAAAACACTAATTAGCTTCCTATATATATGAATTGAAGTCCAAGCTTGAAAAATGAAATGAAAACAATTTTTAATTACTAAACCTTAACCTTGACCATTTCTTTCAAGCTTGATCTCTTAGTTTACTTTCTTGCTTCAACCTTTAAATGCATCCAAGCTTATTATCTCCATGGCAAGTCTAAAACCGCAATTTATTATAAATAAATTCATCCCATTCAAAAACCCACAAAACTAGTAGCTTAAGCTAGGGAAACTTATCACTTTTTCTTTCAATCTCTTAGGTAATTGATAAGCACTTAGACTTGATCAAAACTTCTCCAAATTAGACTCAAAATCCAATAAAACTACTACCCTCTTCTTCACCTTCTCCTTGGCCGAAATCTCACCTTAGTTTCTTTTCTTTTCCTTTTCTTTTCCACTCTCATGATTAACATACCAAAATGAAACAATTCATGACTAAATTTTCTTTTTACTCATTTAATGCATTACATATGTCATTTTCTTATTGGTCATCTCTAATAACTCATCACCATGTAATTAATGATTCTTAACCTTTAAGAAATCCTCTAATTGGTCATTAAGTATGATTCATTAATCCACTAATCTCATTTTATAGAAAAAGATCAAATTGCTTTTTAATGAATTTAATCACCAGCTAACCGAATTAAATACTGAAAATATTTCACATTCTTCTTATTATCAAATTAACTATGAAAAACTCTAATTAGGGTCAATATTTATTGATTGGATGCTTTAAAAAAATTCATTTGTGCTTAAAATAATCAATATCCATTATTTTCCAAAAACGACATTTTAATCATAAACTTGTGGGACTCCTAAAATCCATCCGATTGGACTTATTTTCGATTCGTTTTTGTATCATTAAACTCTAATACCTATTTCGAATATTTTCAATTTTTCAGAGTTGGGTCCCTAAAATTCACTATTCAACTATAAATACTATTCACCTAAATTCACTATTTATCTAGAAATACTATTTAAAAAAATAAAATTTATATTCAATTGAATGGAAAAGTTTGGGGTTTTACAATCACCACACCTTTTAAAAATTTCTTCCCTGAAATTTAACTAAGCATACCTATTTAAAACAGGTGGGGATGTAATGTATGCATCTATTGCTCAAACTCTTATCTAGCTTCCTCTACAGTATGATTTCTACATAGTATCTTAACCAAAGGAATGATCTTATTAAGCAGAAATTGTTCTCTACGGTTGAGGATCTGTATTGGTTCCCCCTTAAAAGTCACATCTTCCTTTAAGTTCACCAGTTGTTATGTGATTATGTGTGAAGGGTTCGCTAGGTACTTCCGAAGCATAGATACATAGAATATGTTGTGAATCCTTGTAAGCTTATCCGGTAGCTTCAATCGATACGTCACTAATCCAATTCTTTTTGTGAGCTCATACGGTCCCATATAATGTGGATTTATCTTACCAGGGTTCCCAAACCTAAGTATGCCTTTCCAAGGGAAATCTTTAGAAATAATCTATTTCCAATTTCAAATTCAAGATCCCTATGGTGATTATCTGTATAGATTTTCTGCCTATCTGGTCTATCTTTAATCTATCTTGAATAACTTGAATTTCATATGTTGTCATTTGTACAAGTTCAAGATTGTCAATTTCCTTTCACCGACCTCATCTCAATATATTGAAGTTTTGCATTTTCTTCCATAACGTGCCTTATAATGGGTCATGTCAGTGCTGGCCTAATAACTATTATTGTACGTGAACTCTATTAATGATAGGTGCATATCCCAACTTCCCCTAAAGTCTATGACACATGACTTAAGCATACCCTCAAGTGTTTGGATAGTCTTAGAATAAGCTTATCCTCAAAAGCAAACAATGCCTATTCACACCTAGAATAAGACTAACAACACATCCAAACAACCCTTAGCTTTTGATTAGGGAACCTTAAATTTCAAAATGAAGAAACCCTAAAAGATAAGTTGTCATCGTTGGAGATTCTGATGTCGCCCACTCCTCGCCTGTGTTTCCTGCTATTGTACCAATAATAATGGCCTCTCCTCAAGCTTATTCGCACTACATGTTGCTGACCGCAGGAAGCCACATCATTGTAGCATGAAGTTGCCATCGTAACCTTCAAAGCCCAGATGCCCTTCCCGCCCCAACTACCAAACAAGATGTTCCGCTTGAAGTTGCTCCTATAATGACTTTCCAACCGTCAATAATCACTTACAACTCATACCAATGACATTAATAAACCCATCAATACCACAAAACTAGACCACAAGTATTTGACTAATTTTCTACCAGAGCAATTCTTGGTTTATAATATATGATGAATTTTTCATATATTAGTAATTGGAGTTTGTCCATCAATTCTCATTTTTATTTGATTTGCATTTTAAGCCTTAATTTAAATTCCTATTAAATATAAAAAATTTCTATTTAAGTTTAATTTTTCAAATAGTTGAATTATTAAATTAAACTATTTATCAAATCAATAAGTGGAATCAATCAAAGGTTTTTAAAGGATTATCTTTTATAATTAGATTATGTTAGATAATTAATATAATAAGATTATATTAATTAAGATGACATCTTAATTTTAATATTATTTTAATTATTTGTATTAATGTGATTAAGATTAATAATTATGTTGATTCCTACTTAAATTTTAGAAAAGTAGTTTCTATAATTATAATTAATTATTTTCAATTAGATTGAAATTAATTAATTAAACTCTTTAAAATTAAAAAAAATTTTAATTATATTTATTTATTTCAATTTGATTGACATAAATCAAATTTATTGATTTTTAAATAATAATTATTAAATATTTTTAGAAATTTTTTCTTTATTTTTGAATAATAAATTTCAAGATTCATTATAAAAGATATTTTTCTTGATTGAATTTTGTAAAAGGCTTTCATTTATTAATTAAGAAAAAGAGCTTTCTTTAATATTTTTGAAAATAGTTTTCCATCTTATTAAAGAAAGATTTTCTAATTAATTAAGAAATTAATCTCTAATTAAAAAAATACAAAGAACTTTCCTAAGTAATAATTTTGAAAGTGATTTCCTTTAATATTAGAAACTTGTTTTCTAACTAATGAAAAATTATTTCTAATGAGAATAGAAATATTTTTCTAATTGGGTTAGAATGTGAGTGTTTCTAAATTATAATAAGTAAGAAGCATAACTTATTAAAAATTGTTTCAAATTAAGCTTGTTTAAGGAATCAAGATAATTGAAAATATTTCATTTGGATTTAAAAATTAATTTTCAAAATAACTTTAATTTCTATTTTGAATAGCAATTTAATTTATTTCAAAATCAATAGGTTTAATTTACTTTAATTATCTAAAGACTTAGAATTATTATATTAGAATATTAAGATCAATAACTAAAATCAAACGAAGCTTGATATTTTATGCATATAATTTGATTATAAATACCGAAGTTGCATACTTTATATATGTTTGATATATCTATATATTGAATGCATGTTAAATTTCATGTTATATATATGTGAGATTATTACATGTTATTTTGTGTTTGATGACACGGATATAATAAAATTCCTAATTAAAACATCATAAATATGTTGAGAACATGATTGTCTCCTTCCATCATTATATGAATGAACTAAAGTTCTGTTTATTGTTAAGCTTATTAAGAAACTTAAGGCTGCTTTAACTCGAACATGTTTAGTCCTATAAGCGTGGGTCTTACTTAACTAAATTTGTGTAATGTAGATGAGCAAACTCATGATCATATGAATTTAGAGGCAAGGCTAGGATTAGTATATAAGATATGTTTTAGTAAGAGCTGTCACTTAACAGATGTAGGAGTGAAATGCAATGCGATTGAAAAGGTTGTTATCTACCTAAGTTAAGTTTAGTTGGTTTGTTGAGCAAACTCATAATCAACAAAATTTTAATGGGATCCTAGCCCATTAGAGCGATTAGAGTAATCTTTCCTAATAGTAGTGAGGGCTATTAGATTGAATAAAATAGTGGGAGTAACAAAATATATGATTGAAGTCTTAATCTTATTTGGTTATCGTGGCATATTATCAATTACTCGCTTTTTATACATTTATATTTTTTTTAGTGACATCTACCTTGTTTAGTATAGTTGATACTCAGTTAGTGAACCAAATTTCTTGGACATAAGTTATGTTTGAGAAGATTTCTCAAAGTTAGATAAAAAATCTTGTATGTTTATTATGTAATTTTGATATTAATCCCTGTTAAGGATTTGGTAACAAAGTTTTAAAGATTTTTCTATATCATATGGATGAAAAAAATATGAACATTTGAGTTAACAAATATCTCATAAAATATTGTGAAAACATGTAAGATATACATCAACATCATAATAACAGGAATTGTTCTACTCAATTTAACTTACTGAAACTACAGACATAAACATCAATTAAAGGCTTTGCTATACTATAATTATAGTTTTCATAAGAAGAAAATTATTGTGTAACTTTTCATGTCTATATGTGATATGATAAAGATCATATGTATTTCTAGTTCATTCTTACAAATATATGATACTGAATTTAGATTAAACATTGTTCAATTCTTGATAAAAAATATATTGACAAGTAAAAGTAGTTTATTCAATCTTATAAAAATAGTTTGTATTTATTGAATATAAGGAGACTTATGCTTACTATAAGTGTAAAAAAAACAAAGTTTGATAATCAAGACTATCAGTTTATGCTATATTTGTTAAATCAATATAATAAGAATCATAAAGTTTCATACTAGGATATATGTATCCTTTTGATTATAAATCATATAAAACATGTGAAACTTGTTGAAAGACAATCAAATTAACCTTTAGCGAAAAGATGATGATGGTCAATTATTAGGTCTTATACTTATGATGTGTTGGATCTGATATCAATTCCTAAAGGGATGATATTTGTATTTTATTATATTACAAATAACTTTGTGTGATATAGTCATATGTATTAAATGAAATATTGATTTAAAAAATTTTGAAAAGTTCAAATTGTTTAAATATAAATAGAAAGTAAGCATTAAAAATAATGAAGCACTTTGAGGAGATCAATATGATAAGACAAAACTTTTTTGGTTATATATAGGGAAAGAGATTCTCTAATGAATATCCTCATAATTTAATTCCATAAGAGTATAGATTTGAGTAAGGAAGAAAACACGAGATATTAGATGATGTAACATTATTTCTTTTATAGTTATACTAAGTACAATAGCTTACCTTTAGAAGTTCCAATTAGATCAATTAATAAGATTGCATATTAGATATGGAATGATAAGACTTTGAAAGAGTCAAAGTTAATGATTCAGGGATGTGATGCTTAGTTGAAGCATATATTATCCACTAAGTTTAAAACTAAATTGGATAATAAAATGCTATGAGATATCCAAAAGGTTAGATATAATCTTACAAACCTATTAAGCAAATTGTTTGTTTTAGTGTATACTTATGGGAGAATGGCTCTCATGATAAGTAGTGGGAGTACGATAAAATTTGAAAATTTTTAAATCTCGTAACAATACATCCAATTAAAACTAGTATCTTTGTTGTTACATTAGATATATAACTAAAAGGCAATGAAACATTCAAAGATTTACTTTCATGATGAATTCAAAGAGATTGTTTTGTAAATGATTATAAATTTATCATATCTATAAGAAGATTAGTGGGAGTATAATTATCCTCTTTAGTAGCAATGTGTAAAGACATATTTCTAATAGAGAAGAACAATTTATATTTTTAATTGTTGAAAATATAATGAAAAAGGTAACAACTTAATTATGGGAAGTAAATCTGTAGAGATGGATTCAGAAGTTGTTTACCTATTATAGTCTAACTACATAGATATTGTACTAAAGTTATTTAGAATTTAAGATGTCTAATACTTGTGAAGTATTAAAGATATTTATTATTCTATATATGAGTTGATATTTGAGTTCAAATTTATATGAATATTAACTTTAGAAGTGAATCTCGATTAAAGTATATTTTAATTAGAATAATATTATTTAGAGATTAGAAATCTTCCATTGTATCAATGGTTTTTAGTTAAGCCAAAATATATTTTTCATTTTAATGGAAATGAATATTTGGATCTATAAATTCTTTAATAAACTTGATATAGTTCCTTATATTATTGAAGATAGCAATTTACTATAGAAAATTAGATTCTTTAGGCATGCAAAAGGAACTAAGGTCTCATCAAACAGTCAAGTACGTGTTTAGGCAATTTCTCTTAATTATGATGATAACTAAGATGACAGTTGTAAGATTTGATTAAGTACTCACTATAGAGAATCTTATAGAATTCTCTCACAAAACCACTACTCCAAAAGTAAAATGATTGTCATATCGTGATATGGTATGAGATACTTAAACGATTAGCTTAGTATAACTGGGAGATTATTGGTTTATGCCCTACAACCAATTAGTTAATAGTAGTTTAGTGAAAAAATAATTTAAAGACATTCTTTATCTTATACATATTCAGATATATATGATAAAGTCTAAGGGATAAATATACATTGTAAATGAAATTATGATGAGATTATAATTATGGAATTTATATTTATCTCTAAATTGTTCCTAATTATTGTTTTATTAATACTAAATATTAATAGAGCATAAAAAGACTAGTACACATTATGTTTTTTCTTATGAAGAAAGTAGGCGATTGATAGCCTATTACTAACTTCCAAATAATAAATTCCTAAATTCCAAACTATGTAGTAAATGATGAGCCAGGGTCAAACCATAGAGAGCTGGGATGCAAATGCTATTTCAATTGTTGTAACAAAAGAAAACAAAACATCCTAAAATGATGAAGATGAGACAGGTAATATGCAATCAATGTAACCAAAAAGACAGGCACAAAGCAAATTTAGAAAAGTCTAATAACAATAGTAAGGAAGTGGGTTAGAGATATCTTCGGGATTACAGGATGTTCACTGATCCTTGAACCTAAATAAAATGTACTCTTATCATGGTTTTAGCCTATGGACTCGATTAAGTTCTTAAACCCTTAATTTCTCTAAAATAAGCAAAACTAATAAGCTCTAGAAATGTCCGCGATCTCCACTATAACCTAGAAGAGGCTCTCTAAGTTCAACAACAAAGATGCATTAGGTACTAAGAAACAACTGACCTAGGCCACCTACTCATAAACTCAAAAGGTGTAACCTAAAGTTATGGGATCCTAGATTAGTTGATTAAGTATCCTGAAAATTTCAACTAACCTATTGCTACTTTCGAGAATCACTATAGACTATTACATATTATAAGCTCATCCCTAGCCTTCGAATTAGAAAGTTACCTAAAGGGTGATCAAACGTATAAGTAATTCCTAATTCATGAAATTTATCCTAAATCCCAAACCAGCCTAGACCTACAAGTTCCAATTTAAGACAAAATCAACTTCATTCTCATGAATTCCATCCCTTCACCCTTATAATATCTCCAAATCTCATAGTAGTCTAGCCACACATGTTCATATCAAGCCAAATAGACATTAAATAAACAAAACTCATACTTACTCAAATAAAGCCAAGGCTGGAAATTATAAACAAAGTAGTAAAAGCCAAACTTCAACACTAACTTACTAGAAATAAAAACTTTTTAGGCTGACAAATAACTAATCATAACCCAAATTACAAAACTGAACTAATTGTATCAAAATGAAAAATCCGGCATATATAACTTGCACACAAACCTAAATTAATTGATCCTAAACCTAAGAACACACGTAGATCCTAACTTTTTAGCCTTAATTAATCAAAAGCATCACAAATAAACAAAAACCCATAACATAAACCATTAAACATTGAAATACCCAATAAATTCAGATCTACAAAAACACATAAATAAACTCAAACAACCAAGATTAAAAATGGAAATTTGATGGAATAAACATCCATTAATATATCACAAAGGTTCATTACAAAAATTCATGAGCTTCCACTATAAAAAATCCATCAAACATTCATTGTAAATATTCTATCACATGTAAAATTGTGATTAACACTAAGAGAGATCTAAACTAATGGAATGAATAGACTAATACATATGAAAATAAAGCATTGAAAATGAAATAATCTAGTTAAGCATAAAGAAAATAACAAAAAGTTGTCTGCTTCTCCCTTCTCTCTACTTCTTCTCTCTTCTTGAAGTTTACAAAAGTGGTAGATTGTGTAGACTCCCTCCTAGGTCCTCCTCTCTTTCTTTTTATAGAATGGTCCATTTATGGTAAAACCTAGGATTTTCCTATGCCTTAAAAGTTCAAAGAACCCCTCAAAAACTTAAATTCGGAAGGTCATCCGCGTCTGTTTATGTGCAGGCCACGATTGTGTAGTTTCTCTCTCTATCACAATCGTGGTTGACTTCCCATGATTGTGCTAGGTTTTTTCTCGAGTCTTCTCTGATTCTCCTTCGAATGCCCTTGATGGTTTCCCCTACATGGATGGCTCTCCAACTTTGTCAAAGTTCTTCCTTTTAGCATAGATTTGTGCTCACTCCTTTAATCTATATGTAAACATAATATGAACAAAAATTGAATATTTAAACACAACAATAGGATTGAAAAGGCATTGAAATGCATAAGAAAATATAAGATGATTCAATGCTATCAAATACCCCCACACTTGAACTATTGGTTGTCCTCAAGCAATTTAAAAATAACTAAGATATTTTATCTATTTATTTTCAAAGAAAATTGAGTATATGCAATCCTTCAAACTTTGAAAAACTCAAATATTGAGCTACTACTGTAAGGCCCCAAACTATACCCTAGTAGAAATGTTAGATGTCTATGAAAGTGTTTGGGTTAGGTGTTAAAACTGTGATATGATTGTGAGTTATATATGTCTTGAATCTTGGTTTGATGGATCATGATTAGTAACTTGGAATTAATCGATACAATTAGAAAATAGATGTATTAAAATGTACATTTAGAATAGGAAAAATGTTAAGTATCAAGACAAATTGATACATGAAACTTTGGATTACTAAGCCTATACATTTAGTGACATTTGGCATAATTAAATAAGGGATAAATAGCATTATAGTTTAATGAAATTTAGCGGCATTGATTAAATGACAAATGGTCTAGCAAGATTGTGACATTTGGTAGCTTATGGAGTGGACAAATAGGACACATGAAATGGTGACAAATGTTATATTATGAGAGTGACACCTAGCAACTTAGGTGTTAAACTCTTGCAAGGAAATTTCTACAGCTCTCATTCTTACTCTCCACTTAAATTATCCACCCTCACTTAGCCTATAAATTTTTGTACCAATTCTGTGCAAAACTCTCCAAAATTTTTGCCAAATATTGCATCAAGAAAGTTATCTCATGCTATCCTCTTTATCATTGTCTTCTTAGTGCTAAGATCATCTTAATTTCACCTTGATCTTAGGATGGTGTTTGTTTGCTTGGAACGCTAGTTTAGCTTGTTCTTTGAGTAAAGAACTTGAAGTTAAACATTTAAGGGAATTCTAAAATTGATAGCCTATATTAATACAAGTTCTACGATTGATTGAATTGGCATGGAATGTGTGTTATGATGATGATAAATAAGTGATGGAAAATTTATCCTTATATCGAAAATTTTGTTTTAGTTTTGACGTATGAAAGATAATGATTTGTGAGTTGCCTAATGAATGATTTTTAATTGGATTTGGACATTATTTTGATAAAGGATTGAAGCATGAATAAGATAGAGTTTAATTGAAACTGATGGACTTTGGTGAAGGTGTGTTGGATGGAGTATGAAGGTGTTAAATTTAGAAACAAAATGAAGGTTTTATACATTTGTTAAACTATATAAGGGTAAGGAACTTTTTAATGGTGTAATTGGACTTGATTAAGTTGTAAAATGAACCTAGTTTGATATGGAATTAGTTAATTAAAGTTTGAATAAGGTTTGGATTATTAATTGAAGTAATAACTTAAGGAAGGTGTTATTTAATAAAAAATTATCTAATTTTGGAACTTATAAGTTGTTAAAGGAATGAAGTTTAGTTATGAATGCTAATGTGATTTAAAGATCAAGAGTAATGTGTTAGTTATGAATGTTTGTGAATTGGGAACTTGTGTGAATATATGTAATGTGTAATTACTTAATGTATTCATTAGTGTATTATTGAAAATGTTCATGTTTATAAGGCATGTCAAGTTTGATCAAATGTGAATAAATATATTAAATTTGAGAAAAATGGAATAAATTCATATATTATACACTACATCGCTTACATGAGATTCTAATATCTAAAATGTTTTGTTTTTAAAACTTTCAAGTCCTAGTCGTAGGTAAATAGGCATGTCTAGAAGGGTCTATAGCTACTTCTATAACTAGACACTAAGGTGTTTTTTGTATCTAGACACTTCGGTGTGTTCTGTACTTGACACTCTGGTGTCTTCTAATCTTAGACACTTCAGTGCCTGCTGTTTTAGAAACTTAAGTCTCTTATGTTTTTGAGATTCCAATTATAGGTATCTTCTGTTCTGGTCCCATTACCCACTTCTGTAGAAAGGAATAGAAAGCTAATATGTTTTGGGTTTTGATATATGTTTTGATCTTATACAAGATAAGCTCTGATCTTATACAAGATAATTTTTGATTTGATACAAGATATATTCTGATTTGATATAAATTATGTTCTATTCTAACACAATCCTGTCCTATTCTGAGACTTGTACTTTTTGTTATGAAATAATGATGTTCTATTTTAATACTTATATGTTTTGTTCTGATGTAAGAATGTTCTATACTAATGAATTACATTTTATTCTAAGATAAATAATGTTTGGATTGCTCTTTAATATGAGTAATCAGAGATTGTTTATAATATGACATGATTCAATACATGTGAATATTAAGACGACAGTTAGAAATAGTTGCCATTATATATCCTGTTTAGTCATTCCCCACTAAGTTATATGCTTAGCGCAGTGGTTTTGCCTCCATGTAGGTTCTGATAAGAAGACTTAAGGATGGGACAACCGCAGTAGCCAATGAAGGACTTGATATGATTTTGGAAAATGTTATGTTTAAGTTTTAAGTTGTATATCAATATGTTGAGACATATTTTGTTTTGTATAAATGGTCTGTAATAACTTGTAAATAGTTTGTAATAACTATAATATAAGATGGATTTGTATGTAAGGTATGCATATGATGAGTACAATATGTACATGATGTTATGTGTATAACTGAGCAAAGTATGAATGTAAAGTATGATATCTTATTTTCAATGAATTTCTGGAATATCTTGATATGTTTTAGGATTATTTTGTGTGGCATCTATATATTTTTTCAGGGGGTATTCAGGTGTTATAACTATATATATCATAATCTTTTCATCAATGCACATAAACAAAGTCAAAGGTAGACACCATCGATTAAAGGTGAAATAAAACTAATATGGATTTTCCTCACAATGTTCACTCATTTCACTCAAGTGTTTAAGAGTAGTGTTTCACTCAATACTCCCTCTAGGAGAAAATATTACCATAGGCTTGCAAATTCTCCAATTCTCTACCACATAGATTACATGGTTTTATAGATCAAAAAGGGCTTTTACTTAGCATTGTAATGGGGTTTGGGTTCAAGCAAGGCAAATAGGTCAAAGGGTAACTCATTAGTCTTAATAAAGTGCTAAGTAAGAAGAGACAACCAAACACAAATTATGAGATATGCATATAAATACCATGAACTATAACTACTCATCACTAACTAATGTTACTACGTTTCCTTTAATAACAGAAACAAGGACCCACCCTTTTAATCAATAATGCCAAAAAAATAAAAGATGCTTCTTTTATCTTTCTCCTTTTTTTCTCTTTTGAATAACACGAAAACAATAAGGAAATAATAGTAACACAATTTAATAAGTCATGATTAAAAGTGTCTATCGAACATCTCATAATTGAATAGAAAACAAAAGTCCCTAAATCATATATATGAAATCCTCACTCATTACTTCATTAAACTTGTGATAAGGTAAGGCTAATAAGTTTTCGGGTCAATGTCAGGTGATTAATTCAGAAACAAGCAAGGTTAAAGGCTCAAAGGCATTAGCAAGGAAAAAATGGTTGGTGGTTTATTTAAGCTAAGGGTTCAAAACAAAGAAGGCCTTAATCATTTCCATAAAGTATGCATCTCGTAGTTTCAAGTTGGTTCAATGCAAGTTTTAAAGGTAACCTTACTAAGGGAGTATTACACACAACAAAGAAACAAAATGACTATGAAATGCAATCATATAGGCTTAAAACCTTGCATATGCTCATATGAAAATCCATTAAAATTGTACACACTTCCTAATCACTCAGGTATTAAACTATTGATTGAGTCTATACAATAAACTACTTCTATCAATCCATAGGATTCACCTTCTAATCAAGCTTACTAATTCAAATTCAAACACACAACTCAATTCTTAATCCAACTGACAAAATGGAATGGTTCAACATTCATCACAGTTCACGTGCAAAAATGCAAAAAATTTAAATTGGCCCTACCCCTACACTTAAATGGGACATTGTCCCTAATATCCTAAAATTAATAAAAACATAAGGGGATGAGAACAAAAGGACTCCCATAGATCAAAGAAGGCTCAATGAATTGAGACAAGAATTCATAGCTTTGGTCTTGCATTCCTGAAAACAAAATAAACGAAAAGAAAATAAGGTACTCAAATGAAAGCAAACTGAAACAGCAAAGAACTAAAACGAAAACAATAAGGTGGTGATGCCTCTCAACAAGCAATTGGTTAAGGTCACAAGGTTAACCCCTGTCAACCGATTATAAACAATGTATGTTGGAGCTTTAAGCTCCATCATTTCTACGTTATAAATCTAAAATCCTTCAAAGTAAGACTTGAACTGATGTCCATTGATTTTAAACTCTTTCCCCATTTTGGCACTTATGATCCCCACTGCTCCATAGGGATATACTTAGGTAACATTAAAGAGACCTATCCATCTAGAGCATAACATACCTGGAAAGAGTTTGAGGCATGAATGATACAAAAGTACTTTATGTCCCACTACGAATGTCTTCTTAGAGATGTTGCAATCATGGACTGCCTTAGTCTTCTCCTTATAAATTCAAGCATTCTTGAATGCTCCATATCACAACTCTTTGAGCTTTTTTAACTATAATCATCTGTGGGCACCAATTGCTTCTAGCTCCATATTACACTTCTTGATTGCCCAATAAGCCTTATTTTATAGCTCCACTAAAAGGTGGCATGGCTTCCTAAAAACAAGCCTGAATGGTGATGTCCTTATTGAATTTTTGTATGCAGTCTTGTATGTCCATAACGCGTCATGAGGCGCAAACTCCAATCCTTCCTATTGGGATTAAACGTCTTCTCTAGGATGGACTTGATCTCTTGGTTGGACACCTCATGTAACATACCACTCCCATAGAGCATATGTTAGACATACCGAAGGATAATCAAGAACATACCCTACAAGAATGGCACATTAAAACGATCAAATCAATTCATTACACATTTTAAACCATCACACGTATCATAAAACATTCCAAAAATCATTTTGTTCCATCTTTAGTCACAAACATATAACGTCTAAAATGTCATTACACTTCTAAAATTCACATGTATATTATACAACAGTTAAGAAATGTAGTTCTTGATGCATAATGACTAAAGACATCTGTAAGTGCAACTAATCTTGACAACTAACTCATGTCCAATTGTAGTAGTTATACTCCAATTAGTCTAACTAGATCTCCTCTAGACCTAAAAATCAATGTTGCAATTTTGATGAGTTTTGCGAACTCAACGAGTAAACCATCGGTAATGTTTTCACTAAGGTCAAAAACACATAGGCAAAACATATCTCATTTCAACAAGTATTTCCCGTCAGTCAGCAATAAATATCAAATCATACATTTACACAATTCAATAATTCACCTTAGTTCAAACAAGCATGTCAATTTAATCATTTAATATGAAAGGATGCATATGCAAAGGGACATGTGACTCCAATTCATTTTTACTTTGCTGTGATTGAGCGGCTATACTGTCTCGTGCCTATCACAGATACCGAGCTCATTTCTATCTCGTACTCATTGTGGATACTAAGCTCATTGTATTTGAGCCTAAGGATTTGTATCACATTTCTAAACTTAAAGCTCTTTTTCACACCGTGGCTACTCCAATCATAACTTCTTTATTTGTTCATGCATTTCGATGTAATGAGAAGCAACAAATTACATAGTATGCATTCAATATTTCTCGTTCGGTGTGCTCAAGTTACATATCACATTCTTTAGACATACAATTATAAAGCACTTCCAATACATTCCCAAATATCAAACTCCATGGACAATAAATTCCAAAATTATCACATTTATATCAATAACAATTCAATATTTGACAGTTAATCAAAAACAACTCAAACATAATGAGAAAACATCTAAGTCAACTCACAGTGCACTTTTGATAAGTTATTGCCTTAATGATACGACAATGTTTAGATGTTGGCGATCAACTTATGTATCTATCTTCATGCAATACACACATATTTGACACATTAATAAGTTCATCAATCTTATGATTATTCAATCATTCACATATATAAATACATGTCATGTTCAATGTATGCTCAATTAACTTTCCCTAGTATGCATCCTTAATCACAAGTCTTGATCATTCATACATCATAGCTTGTACACATCTAGTTTGCAATTTATTAAGTTTGATTACTCTAAATTCATCACTTAAACATTCACCAATCCCTTTCTAATATTTTATATTCATACAATTTCCCAATTCTCATTCATTCATATCTAAGTCACATTACTTATATCCTTTGGATCACATTTACATTCATAAGAACACTTTATACCATCAACAACTTATAGTTCCCAAATTCATATACATTGATATCAAACAATCCATTCCTTAAATTATAACATCAATTAACAATCTAAACTTATCAAACTCTTAGCCAATTAGGTTCATTTTAGCCCTAATTAAGAAAAATGCACCAAAATATAATGTCTTATTCTTATATGGTTTAAATATCACACAAAATACAAACTTTTTCACTTTAATGCATTGCCCACGATCATGGGAAGGAGCTAATATAGCTCCCACAATCATGTGATGAGTGAACCAAAGGTTCACCACCCTTTTCCTTCAATTTCCATCTTTTAACATCTTCATCATAGTCCATTACTTATACCTCAATTATACCTTAATTATATTTCAATTCCTCATTAATTTCATATCCAATTCTAATCCAAATCATTCATTTGGTAGCTCATAATGTATTGTATTTCATGCATCAAATCAAAATAAAACAATTATTCATTATCATTCATATAATCCTAATTGTTCCAAATTCAAGAACACTTTACTTGCATCTTTCTTTGACATAAGCTCACCTTCAATATAATTCAAAATCTCAATCCAATTTATCCGTATAACACCCTATAACCTACAGTTTTTATACATCAAGAATAAGACATAAAATTATTCAAGTTCATCCATCATATTCCAATGCTCCTCATCATCAACATCATATACAATCCATCCCAATTCTTGTTGGATCGGAAAAAGAAAGCATGCTATATTTGGAGAAACAGTAGATTTCAAACTTTTAAGAAATAATTTTTCCTGCGGAAGCAATAAATCCAAATCATCATACCAATCCATACATGATATGGTATAAGGATAATAAAAACATAAACAAGATGAAGAGTATTACCGAGTCCTTTGCTACAACTTTAAATCCTTGCCGCACTATCCTCTCCTTCTTCTTGTATCCAAATCCTTTGCTTTTGAATCTTTTCCTTTAGCTATCTATCTTCTCCTTGTTGTATCCTCAACCAATTTGATTTACTACTTTTTATTCAAGGACAACTAGGTTAACAAAATCCTTTGGTGGGAAAGTAGAAGAAATGTTTGGAGGAGATTTT
This sequence comes from Erythroxylum reticulatum, assembly GCA_025504915.1. NCBI lineage: Eukaryota > Viridiplantae > Streptophyta > Magnoliopsida > Malpighiales > Erythroxylaceae > Erythroxylum > Erythroxylum reticulatum. The sequence continues at coordinate 10 of JANSVA010421433.1, read as the reverse complement.
CTTAGAAGAA
>JANSVA010421417.1:0-20744 GCA_025504915.1 Erythroxylum reticulatum | reverse complement strand
TATATACTAAGCTAACACCCCTTTGAATGCACTAATATTCGCAAGATTCAATGAAAGGTTTCATCCTAATACTAAAATGCTTGTTTAGGTCTTTCTCGAACAATACTGAACCTTCGTTTCTAGATACAGTTTGCAGAACATGTTGAGTATCCAAACAGTATTTTTCCCTCAGAGTCTGGACCCATTGGGCCGAGGGTTTTGTAAGTAAGTCCCAACCGATCTTAGTAAGAAGTGCATCGTTAGTCAATCGAATGCGTTTAATCCTCATACCCTCCGTTTTTTTAGATTGACAAACTTCGTCCCAATTTACAAGATGGATTTTCCTTTGTCCTTCCTGTGACCCCCAGAAAAAGTCCCTCATTAATTTTTCCATATCATCGCACAGTTGCCGGGGAAGACATACCGTTAGCATCATGAAAATTGGGAGGGGTGAGATTACTGATTGAGTTAGTGTAACTCGTCCTGCTAATGATAACATCATAGCTCGCCAACCAGTCAACTTCTTTTGGGCATTATCCAGAATGTACTGATAGGTAGATTGTGTGGTGCGCTCATGCATCAAAGGAACTCCTAGATATTTTTCGAGATTGTTTGTTCTGTTAATCTGAATCGCATAGCTAAGACAACTCGCGGTAGTGCTAGAAACATTCTTGGAGAAAAATATCCGAGTTTTTGTATAGTTAATGCGTTGCCCTGACACTTTATAAAAGATTTCCAACGTCCTTGTAATTACTTGCGTCTGTGCTTCCGTAGCTTCACCAAAAAGGACTAAGTCATTAGCAAAAAATAAATGAGATAAGAGAGGTCCCGAGGGACTGACTCTAATTGGTTTCCAATGACCTTGATCTACTGTCTGAGCAATAAGGTTCCCTAGTCTTTCCATGCATAGTATAAAAAGATAGGGTGAGAGTGGATCGCCTTATCTAATGCCTCAGGAAGGTTTAAACGGTTCATAAAGATTTCCTTGCCATGTGACCTGTAATAACACCGTCTTCACGCACTACATAATGACACAGATGAGGTTATGAAGGATTCCAATATCAGTTAAGGTATCTTGAATGAATTCCTAACGAAACCTATCGTAAGCTTTTTCAAGATATACCTTCAGAGCAAGGTACCCCTGTTTTCCTTTCTTTTTTCGCATCGAGTGTATCATTTCCTACGTGATGATAATGTTATCGGTAACCTGCCTGCCAAGAACGAAACTAGATTGATTTTCCTTAACAAGATAGTCCATATGAGCTTTCAAACGATTCACAATAACTTTAGCGATAACTTTATAAACCACCGTACAGAGGCTTATGGGCCTAAACCGGGTAAGATTGGTAGGAGTGGGGATTTTAGGAATTAAGACCCGAATAGTTAGGTTTAATTCATGTTCCCAGTGTTTCAGTCGAAAAATGGCTTGAACAAAAGCCACCACTGCAGGCTCTACCTTATCCCATTGATTTTGAAAGAAAAACGCATTGAACCCATCGATGCCCATAGCTTTGTTTGGGTTTATGGAAAAAAATGTCTACCTAACTTCAGTTTCATAAATGGGACTAGCAAGCTTGTGAACCCATTTAGTTGAAAGCTAGGGAAATCCTCTGGAGTTCGACAATAGGTGAGTACAAAGTTGTACAAAGAAATTCCTCGCTAGGAGTCTTAATTGGTCTGGATCAAACACTAGATTTCTAGGGGACTAAAACTGAAACTGAAATCTAGGGGATCGCGCTACCCTCTGGGGGGGAGTTGTTTAAGTGGATCAACAAGGGACGGTGGTCGGATTCCAAGAAGGATAGATGCTGGTTGACCACATGAGGGAAAGCCCTAAGCTAAGATGACGATCCAAACACCCAGTATAATCGTGCTTGTGTCGTTCCTCTTCGCCAAGTGAATTTCGATCCCATAAAGCCTAAATCATGTAGGCTACACTGATTTACCCATTCCTTAAAATGATTATTCACTATTCTAGTTTCTGATGACAAGAACCTACATGAAACAAAGGACAAGGTCCATCAAGCAATGGTATTCGATGATAGTAGGGAAGATAATGAGGCTGGCGAAGATGATGAGAGAGATTTTAGCAATAATGAACAATATCAGGACTAGTGTCTTGCCAAACAGGTCAATGGAAGTGACAAAACCTATTTGTATATTTATTTAATTAATAATTTCTAATAGTAAAATTCTGTTCTTAGTTGATTACAATGATAGATGTTTAATGTTTGTTTATTTTGTTTTTAGGGATCTGTGGATGAGTTCTGTCGCCGCGCACCTTTTATTGGTGGTATAGGTTATCTAGATGTTGATAACTTAACAGGCTGCGACAGAATATTGGTGCCAAGATGTACTCATTATGCTATTGGTTTAGAAAATGCAGTAAAGGTTTGATGATAATTATTGAAGTCATTTTCTAAAATTGAATTGTTTCCTTACCTATTGTTATACCTCCATTTCAATCCTGTTTTGCAAGGTATAAACTTGAAACTTGAACGCATTGTCAAAGCATATTCTGCATATTCCTATGGCATTAAGTATTATGTAACATTTAAGGCTATAGATTCTTGTGGAGTTGTGAGAACGTATAAAACCCAAGTTTATTATAATCCCTTTGATTATAATCACTCTTACGCCAAGGTTTATTTCTTCAAGGAAAAGCCACTCACGTGAGTTGCTTTATAATATTGTTTATATTTTTGAAGCTTTCTCAAACTGTATTTTTATCATAAATTGAATTAGAAACCAAAAGTTGTGCTTTCTTTTTTTTTGGGGGGTTGAACTTGTAAATTGAAATCTATCTAGTACACCTCTAATTTTGCTTCAGTGTGTAGCAGAAAGAGGAAGTCCTTACAATATGTTCTTTTTCTTTTCTGAAATGATTGACTGCAGTAGAAAACAAAACCAACGTTTCTATTTAGTAATGTAGATATGGTATAATTATCTTAATATTTTTTGGTTGTTTTGCAGACACCTCAATTAATTAAGTTCTCCCTTGCGAGATCCAGAAATGTAGGAAAAGTGATGCATATGGAGTTTTGATGGAAATGTCTGAGAACGTGTTCCATCGTGTTGAACTCAAACTTCCATGTTCAAAGTTCTAACATTAACATTTGCTTGGATGTTATCATTTGGAGACTTCTTAGGATGATAATTAGTTATTTTTGAACTCAACTATTCTAATGAGTTAGTTCTTGTGATGATTTCTGGTTAAGGGAGAATTCACCAAGTCTCAATAGATATATGTTTCATATTACCATCATGATAAGCCAGTGTCCGCATGAACTTCTGTTTAATTAGACAAAAGTTATTTGGAAAATTTAGATTGGAAATTTGTTTTGGCCTTTTCCTTAAGAATGAGATTTAATCCCAAATAGATGGAGCAGATTTTTGATGTAGCATCTCAATTTTGCTTTGATCTTTTGCAGTACTATTGTAATGAAAACAAGAAGTGTAGCAATACCTTTTAGTACCCGTAGTGTTTAAAGGTCCCTCGATAATCTGAAGTTCAATTGGCATCAGGTGTCAAAATTGATATATTGGACTTCCAATATATCAATTTCTGGGCAGAAAACATCTTACCATCGATTTCCTTTGGAGGTTTGAAAAGAAGGCTCGAGGCATGTGGATCCCCGACTGCCTATTTCCAGCTTTTCTGGGAAAGGGGTGCTGTAATAGGATTGGTGTTGGGGGAGTTGAGTGCAGTAGGAGGAGGACTGTTGGAGGGGTTGGGATGAGGAGGAATCTGGTTTGGAGGAGGGCCAGGGGGCTTCCGAGAAGGCAAAGATGATTTGTCAGCCAAATGCAGCGTGGTCAGAAAGCAAAGCTAAAAAAGGAAAAAGCAGTGTTGGCAGAGTCGGAAAGTTAAAAAGAAATGGTTCAAAGTGGGAAAGGAAAGTGGCGGGTAAATAAAGTTGGTGTGGAGAGACGAATAATTCCTTAGGGTTCTGGGTTTGAAATCAGAGGATGGGTAGAAGGTGAGTCGGTGGAGGATGAGGGAGATGAAGATGCGTACCAGAAAAAAGGATCCGTGCAGTCCATGCATGATATATTTCTGGAATCTGTCATTAAACCATAGCTGGGGAACAGAAGTCGTTAAACATGAAATTTTAAGCAGTCATCATCGTATCACCCATTGCGACTTGCTTTTGTAGCTGTATACAGAATATGTGCATGATTAAGAATTCATTTATATATATTGAATATGTAATACTGCATGTTTATGATAAATTTTGGGCATATTTTCTTACTAAACTGATATTTATTTTTTTCCTAAACTGATGTAAACATCAATTGTATTTCAAAATTTTCAAAATTTATACATTCAATTATTATTCCAGTTTTTGTTGGAAGCATTTCATTCGGGTCAACTTTGCATAATCAATAAGATTAAGAAAATGATGTATATCTATAACACTTTTTTCTAGACAATTATTTCTTTATATTTTAAGTCTCTATTGATACTGAGATTGTTCAATTTGGTTCATTATTCTATGAGTTATGTTCAAAATATCACAAACTGTGTACATTTAAAATTTTGGTTAGAGCATGATCATGCATTCAACTTGTACGCCTCATAACTCTGAATTTTAATATCCAAAATTTTCAAACTTTATACCAATGTAAAGCTAAGAGAATAATCCACAACTTTGGTGAAGATACCTTAACCTAATTCGGCCTCAATTAATACAGTTTATTCAATAAAAATTATCCATGATTTTTATCCCTTGTAGTGCTACAGCCTAAGACAAAACTCAATTCCGTGCCACTTTTGAAAGTATTAAAGACATAATCAAAATTCGACTTCTCCAAGAAATTTGTAGACTTATGTCTCAGGTTTAATTTGAATTAAGAATCAACTCATTTGGAAATCTATAGATCAAAACATAAGCAAAATATTGAAGCATGTTTAATAAAAACAATAACCTTTTAATAGCCTCTCGGCTTTCATCAGAAACACACTTCCATTTTTACACCAAATTCATTTCAGGTTTTTTCTAGATCACTTTAGCACAAACACATCACCATTATATACTCATTCACAAACCAATTTGTTTTTCATAAAATCATCAAACTCTAATCAATTTTCTTAAACCTCTTCAGGTTCATAAAATCAATCATAAACTTATCAATTTTCTAGATTTTTCTTAAGCAGATTTCGGGTCTGATTTTCATGACCATTTTGACCTCGACAATGGGGTATTTAGGCAACATATTCTAATAATAAAATATTCCTCAATGTTTTGAAATTCTAATAACACCAATATCATGCATTTTAGTTTAGTATCCTGCAAGTTATAATTAAAAATCCACAGACTGTTTTCATACCTCGACAGAACACCAATTTCAACTTTAAACCCAATTTTCACTCTCTAAAACATATTTTGAATTCAATTCTTCCATAAAAAATGTAGATCTATGTCTCTAGTTTACTATAAAGTAAACTCCATCCAATTTGGATATTTACAGGTCAAGTTATACCCTAAATGCAAATGTATGTTCAGTAAAATACTGCATATAATCCAATGACTATAATCCTTCATCTTGTTAATCATATCACCGTATTTGCTTCTTCTTTCACCACGCACACATGCATCAACACCATTTACGTATTTAGCAATCCACAAGAATGAAAATATATACCATTCATGCAAACATTCAGTTACAAACATTAAAACTTCAATAGAAATCATTTACACTATCATAAAACTTAAAGCATTACTTGGTTTATACTTCAACAAAATTCCAGAAATGGGGAGAGCAAATAAGAAGGAAGATGGTGTAGATGGTTTCGGTGAAACCAAGGAAAAGAGTTGCAGAATTTTTTTTTAATGCCTAGGTGTTTCATTAGTACTTTAACACATGTCTCCATTGCATGTCTTCCACTTTTCCACTAGATAAGCTACCATTTGTCTCCTAGATATAGGTCCACATGTCACATATGATTTTATCCATTTGTCATCCCATAATTTGTCCATTTGTCAATTAATTTCTAATACAATTGTCATACTTCAATTTGTCTTTTATTTCAATATTTTTCCTAGTCTAAAACACTTCAAATTTTTGATAAATTTCCTAAAATTCACCAAAATTCTGTAATAATAATAATAAGCTCCAAATAAATTCTCAACACATAAAACCCCAAAATTCTCATTTTAATCACCTTTAGAAACCAATTATACCCGAAATTGTCAATGTATGCATTTACAAATATTTGTATGTGTAAAAAAAATACATAAATATGCAAAAGCATACCATGCATTGCTAATTCCTTAATATTCTAACCCCTAATGTAGGGGGAGACAATATAAACAGCCTGCTATGAAACCATCGGAGAAGAACGATGAAGAGTGTAAAAGAAAAGACAAATTGCAAGAGAAACCAACAGCCTAATACTTGAGAATGATGAAGACAGCCTTCGAACAATAAAGAGAGGCTTCGAACGAGAGAGTAGCAGAGAGACTGATTATAACAACATTCGGTGAAGAAAGGGTACAAACGAGAGTAGCATGGAGAGAGACAGTATAAAAAGCCTCCTATGAAACCATCAAAGAAGAACGATGAAGAGAGTAAAAGAAAAGAGAAGTTACAAGAGAAACCAACAACCTAGTACTTGAGTATAATGAAGAGAGCCTTCTGACGATGAACAGAGCTTTCGAACGAGAGAGTGATAGAAGACGATGAAGAGAGCCTTTGAACGATAGAGTTACAGAGGACGATAAAGAGAGCCTTCAGCCGATGAAGAGAGCCTTTGAACGAGAGAGTAGCAGAGAGATTATTTATAACAGCCTTCAGTAAAGAGAGGGTACAAACGAGAGTAGCGTGGAGAGAGACAGTATAAATAGCCTGCTGTGAAGCCACCGGAGAAGAACGATGAAGAGAGTAAAAGAAAAGAGAAATTGCAAGAGAAACCAAAGGCTTAGTACCTGAGGACGATGAAGAGAGCCTTCGAACGAGAGAGTAGCAGAGAGATTATTTATAACAACCTTCGGTGAAGAGAGGGTACAAATGAGGGTAGCGTGGAGAGAGACATTATAAACAATCTACAGTGAAACCACTGGAGAAGAACGATGAAGAGAGTAAAAGAAAAGAGAAGTTGCAAGAGAAACCAACAACCTAGTACCTGAGAACGATGAAGAGAGCCTTCGAAGATGAAGAGAGCCTTTGAACGAGAGAGTAGCAGAGAGACCATTTATAACAGCCTTCGATGAAGTGAAGGTACAAACGAAAGTAGCGTGGAGAGAGACAGCATAAACAGGTTACTGCGAAACTACCAAAGAAGAAAGATGAAGAGAGTAAATGAAAAGAGAAAGTGCAAGATAAACCAACAAACTAATACTGATGACGATCAAGAGAGCCTTCAAACGATAAAGAGCGCCTTCGAAAAAAACAGTAACAGAGAGACTGTTTATAAAAGCCTTCGATGAAGAGAGGGTACAAATGAGAGTAGCATGGAGAGAGACAGTATAAGCAGTCTACTCCGAAACCATCGGAGAAGAACGATGAAGAGAGTAAAAGAAAAGAGAAATTGTAAGAGAAAATAACAGCCCAGTACCTGAGAATGATGAAGAGAGCCTTCGAACGAGAGAGTAACATAGAAACTGCTTATAACAGTATTCAGTGAAGAGGGGGTACAAACGAGAGTAACGTGGAGAAAGACAATATAAACAACCTATTGCGAAACAACTGGAGAAGAATGATGAAAAGCATAAAAGAAAAGAGAAATTGTAAGGGAAACCAACAGCCTAGTACCTAAGGATGATGAAGAGAGCCTCAGACGATAAAGAGAGCCTTCAAATGAGAGAGTAACAAAGGACAAAGAAGAGATCCTTCGAACGAGAAAGTAGCAGAGGACGGTGAAGAGAGACTTTGGATAATGAAGAGAGCCTTCAAAATGAGAGAGTAGCAGACAGACTGTTTATAACAACCATCTATAAAGAGAAGGTATAAACGAGAGTAACGTGGAGAAAGACAGTATAAACAGCCTGCTGCGAAACCACTGGAGAAGAACTATAAAGAGAGTAAAAGGAAAGATAAATTGTAAGAGAAACCAATAGCCTAGTACCTAAGGACAATGAAGAGAGCCTTCAGACGATGAAAAGAGCCTTAGAATGAGAGAGTAGCAGAGGACGATGATGAGAGCCTTCGGACGATGAAGATAGCCTTTGAAAGAGAGAGTAGCAGATAGACTATTTATAGTAGCCTTTGATCAAAAGAGGGTACAAACTAGAGTAGCATGGAGAGAGATAGTATAAACAGCCTGCTGCGAAACCACCGGAGAAGAACAGTGAAGAGAGTAAAAGAAAAGAGAAATTGCAGGAGAAACAAACAACCTAGTACCTGAGGAGAACGAAGAGATCCTTTAGACGATAAAGAGAGCCTTCGAACAAGAGATTAGTGGAGGATGACGAAGAGAGCCTTCGAACATTGAAGAGAGCCTTCGAATGAGAGAGTAGCAGAGGACGATGAAGAGAGCTTTCAGATGATGAAGAGATCCTTCGAACGAGAGAGTAACAAAGAGACTGTTTATAACAACCTTCAGTGCAAAGAGGGTACAAATGAGAGTAGCATGGAGAGAGACACTATAAACAGCCTGCTGCGAAACCACTGTAGAAGAACAATGAAGATAGTAAAAAAAAAAAAGAGAGAAATTGCAAGAGAAAGCAACATGCTAGTACCTGAGGATGATGAAGAGAGCCTTTGGACAATAAAGAGAGCCTTCGAATGAGAGAGTAGTAGAGGACGATGAAGAGAGCCTTCAGAAGAGGAAGAGAGCCTTCGAATGAGATAGTAGTAGAGGATGATGACGAAAGCCTTCGAACAAGAGAGTGGCAGAGAGACTATTTATTATAGCCTTCAGTGAAGAGAGGGTTCAAACGAGAGTAACGCGGAGAGAGACATTATAAACAATATCTAGTGAAACCACCGGAGAAGAACGATGACGAGAGTAAAAGAAAAGAGAAATTGCAAGAGAAACCAATAGGCTAGTACCCTCGGACGATGAAGAGAGCCCTCGGACGATGAAGAGAGCCTTCAGACGATGAAGAGAGCCTTCGCATAAGAGAGTAGTAGAGGACGATGACGAGAGCCTTCGAACGAGAGAGTAGCAGAGAGACTATTTATTGCAGCCTTCGGTGAAGAGAGGGTTCAAATGAGAGCAATGTAGAGAGAGACAATATAAACAGTCTCTAGCGAAACCACTATAGAAGAACGATGAATAGAGTAAAAGAAAAGAGAAATTGCAAGAGAAACCAATATCCTAGTACCTTTAGACAATGAAGAGAGCCTTCGAATGAGAGAGTAGCAGAGAGACTGTTTATAAGAGCCTTCGGTAAAGAGAGGGTACAAATGAGAGTAGCTTGGAGAGAGACATTATAAACAACTTATTGCGAAACCACCGGAGAAGAACGATGAAGAGAGTAAAAGAAAAGAGAAATTGCAAGAAAAACCAACAGCCTAGTACCTGAGAATGATGAAGAGAGCCTTCAAATGATGAAGAGAGCCTTCAAACAAGAGAGTAGAAGATGACGATGAAGAGAGCCTTCCAACAATGAAGAGAGCCCTCGAACGAGAGTATAGAAGAGAGACTGTTTATAATGACCTTCGGTGAAGAGAGGGTTCAAACGAGAGTAATGTTGAGAGAGATAGTATAAACAACCTGCTGCGAAACCATCGGAGAAGAACGATGAAGAGAGTAAAAGAAAAGAGAAATTGCAAGAGAAACCAATAGCCGAATACCTGAGGACGAACAAAGGAGCCTTTGGACGATGATGAGAGCCTTCGAACCAGAGAGTAGCCGAGGGCGATGAAGAGAGCCTTCGAATGAGAGCCTTCGAACGATGAAGAGAGCCTTCGAGCGAGAGAGCAGCAGAGAGACTGTTTATAATAGCCTTCGGTGAAGAGAGTTTACAGACAAGAGTAGCATGGAGAAAGAAAATATAAATTACCTATTGCAAAACCACTAGAGAAGAACAATGAAGAGAGTAAAAGAAAAGAGAAATTGCAAGAGAAACCAACAGCCTAGTACCTGAGGATGATGAAGAGAGTCTTCGGACGATGAAGAGAGCCTTCGAATGAGAGAATAACATAGGACGATGAAGAGAGCCTTCGATCGATGAAAAGAGCCTTCGAACAAGAGAGTAGTAGAGAGACTATTTATAATAACCATCGGGGAAGAGTGTGTACAAACAAGAGTAGCGTGGAGAGAGACAGTATAAACAACCTGCTGCGAGACCACAGGAGAAGAATGATGAAGAGAGTAAAAGAAAAGAGAAATTGCAAGAGAAACCAACAACTTAGTACCTGAGGACGATGAATAGAGCCATCGGACAATGAAGAGAGCCTTCAAATGAGAGATTAGCAGAGGACGATGAAGAGAGCCTTCAGACGATGAAGAGAGCCTTCAAATGAGAGAGTAGTAGATGACGATGATGAGAGCATTCGAACAAGAGAGTAGCAAAGAGACTGTTTATAACAGTCTTCGGTGAAGAGAGGGTACAAACGAGAGTAGCGTGGAGAGAGATACTATAAATAGCCTGTTGCGAAACCACCGCAAAAGAATGATGAAGAGAGTTAAAGAAAAGAGAAGTTGCAAGAGAAACCAACAACCTAGTACCTGAGAACGATGAAGAGAGCCTTCGAATGAGAGAGTAGCAGAGAGACTGTATATAAGAGCCTCCGGTAAAGAGAGGGTAGAAATGAGAGTAGTGTGGAGAGAGACAGTATAAACAACCTACTGCGAAACCACCAGAGAAGAACGATGAAGAGAGTAAAAGAAAAGACAAATTGTAAGACAAACCAATAGCCTAGTATCTGAGAACGATGAAGACAGCCTTCAGATGATGAAGAGAGCCTTCAAACGAGATAGTAAAAGATGACGATGAAGAGAGCCTTCCAACAATGAAGAGAGCCTTCAAACGAGAGTGTAGGAGAGAGATTGTTTATAATGGCCTTCGGTGAAGAAAGGGTTCAAACGAGAGTAACGTGGAGAGAGACAGTATAAACAACCTATTGCGAAAGCACTAGAGAAGAATGATGAAGAGAGTAAAAGAAAAGAGAAATTGCAAGAGCAACCAACAGCCTGATACCTAAGGATGATCACAGGAGCCTTCAGACGATGAAAAGAGCCTTCGAACGAGAGAGTAGCAGAGGAAAATGAAGAGAGCCTTCCGAAGATGAAGAGAGCCTTCAAACGAGAGAGTAGTTGAGGATGATGACGAGAGCCTTCGAATGAGAAAGTAACAAAGAGTCTGTTTATTACAGCCTTCGATAAAGAGAAGGTTCAAACGAGAGTAGCGTGGAGAGAGACAGTATAAATAGCCTCCTGCGACTCCACCAAAGAAGAACGATGACGATAGTAAAACAAAAGAGAAATTATAAGAGAAACCAATAGCCTAGTATCTGAGAACAATGAAGAGAGCCTTTGGAAGATGAAGAGAGTCTTAGAATGAGAGAGTAGCAGAGAAATTGTTTATAAGAGCCTTTGGTAAAGAGAGGTTACAAATGAGAGTAGCATGGAGAGAGAGAGTATAAACAACCTGCTGCAAAATGATCAGAGAAGAACGACGAAGAGAGTAAAAGAAAGGAGAAATTACAAGACAAACCAACAACCTATTACTCAATAATGATGAAGAGAACCTTCAAAAGAGAGAGTAGCAGATGACGATGAAGAGAGCCTTCAGACAATGAAGAGAGCCTTCAAATGAGATAGTAGCAGAGAGATTGTTTACAACAGCCTTCGGTGAAGAGAGGATTCAAACTAGATTAATGTGGAGAGAGATAGTATAAACAGCCTGCTGCGAAACCACCGGAGAAGAACGATGAAGAGAGTAAAAGAAAAGAGAAATTGCAAGAGAAACCAATAGCCTAATGCCTGAGGACAATCAAAGGAGCCTTCAGATGATGATGAAAGCCTTCGAACGGGAGAGTAACTGAGGATGATGAAGAGTGCCTTCGAATGAGAAAGTTGCAGAGGATGATGAACAGAGCCTTCGGATGATGAACAGAGCCTTCGAACGAGAGAGTAGCATAGAGACTGTTTATAATAGCCTTCAGTGAAGAGAGGTTACAAACAAAAGTAGCATGGAGAAAGACAATATAAATTGCCTACTGTGAAACCACCAGAGAAGAACGATGAAGAGAGTAAAAGAAAAGAGAAATTGCAAGAGAAACCAACAGCCTAGTACCTGAGGATGATGAAGAGAGTCCTCAGATGATGAAGAGAGCCTTCAAACGAGAGAATAACATAGGAAAATGAAGAGTGCCTTCGAACGATAGAGTAGCAGAGGACAATGAAGAGAGCCTTCGAACAAGAGAGTAGTAGAGAGACTATTTATAATAGCCGTCGAGGAAGAGAGGGTACAAACGAGAGTAATGTGGAGAGAGACAGTATAAATAGCTTGCTACGAAACCACCGGATAAGAATGATGAAGAGAGTAAAAGAAAATAGAATGCAAGAGAAACCAACAGCTTAGTACCTTAGGAGGATGAAGAGAGCCTTCGGATGATGAAAAGAGCCTTCGAACGAGAGAGTAGCAGAGGATGATGAAGAGAGCCTTCAGAAGATGAAGAGAGCCTTCGAATGAGAGAGTAGTAGATGACAATAACGAGAGCATGGAGAGAGATAGTATAAACAACCTGTTGCGAAACCACCAGAGAAGAATGATGACGAGAGTTAGAGAAAAGAGAAATTGCAAGAGAAACCATCAACCTAGTTCCTGAGAACGATGAAGAGAGCCTTTGGACGATGAAGAAAGCCTTCGAATGAGAGAGTAGCAGAGAGACTGTTTATAAGAGTCTTTGGTAAAGAGAGGGTAGAAATGAGAGTAGTGTGGAGAGAGACAGTATAAACAACCTACTACGAAACTAATAGAGCAATTAGTTATTGACTTAGACTAATTAACTGAATCCTGTATTTATGTATTTAGTTATTATTCTATTAGGTCTGATGTATATTTATACACCCTTCACATGTAATCATGACATAACAATTACAAATCATTCAGATTCTTCTTGGTATCAGAGCATTACAAGCTTAACAACAATTTTTTCCAATCCTGCGAACTGCCAATCATGACCAACGAAGCTGATTCAACCACCACCATTCAAGATGTTGCACTCCTAGGGAATGTTATTGTCTTTAAGACTGGTATCTCGTCTGATGGCAAGCTAACAGAATCAAAATACCCTGCCTGGAGGGTACAAATCAGTGCTCTTCTCATTGGTTATAATCTTTTCGACTACGTAGATGGATCGACTCTATGTCCCACTAAGGATGGACCACACAAGTTGTTATGGATTTGTTAAGACCAATTTCTTCTTCATGCTATCTTGACCTCCGTATCGCAGCTAGTTGTGTCACTACTAGGGTCAGTTTTGACCTCTCGCCAAGCATGGGATCTGCTTTCGAGCACTTTCACTAGAAAATCAAGGTCTTAGTTAATGTCGTTAAAGGAACGACTGATTTGTCTTGAAAAAGGGGACCCTAATATTTCTAATTATTTGAAACAAATCAAAGTTATCGCAGACAAAATCTCTATTATTCATTCACCAGTTGATGACATCGATTTAGTCATACACACACTCAATGGCCTTTCCACCAATTACAAGGAAGTGAGTGCAACGTTGCACACTCAAGAATCTCCAATCAGTTTTGCCGAGCTCCACAAGAAGCTCGTAGATCATGAAAACTATCTGAATCGTTAGGCTCAACTTCTGGATCAGTAGCCTCTTCAAACTCCCTCTACTCTTGCTATCAACAGATATTGCCCGAACCAATCTGCAGGGCAACTCTAAACAACAGCACTCATCTAGTGCTTCTGACAACATATCTGTCTTGTGTCAATACTGTGAGAAACCTAGACACACTGTGAAAACGTGCTGGAAACTACATGGAAGGCCTACTTGTTTTCGCCCTAGCTCGAATCGATCCGCTCTAGCTGCTAACCTTGCACACAACAATCAGTCAACTCCTGGACAATGGATTTTGGATTCTAGCACATCCCATCACGTGACAAACGACCTCTGAAACCTATTTGTTCACTCTCCATATGCTGGATCTAACCAACTACAAGTCGATGATGGTTACAATATGTCGATAGCAAACACCGGTAGTTTCACTCTCTCTACTAGTTCTAAACTTGTTGTTTTTAATCGTGTTCTTCATGTGTCGAATATTAGCAGTAATTTAATATCTATCAAGCGCCTTTGTACATGGAATAACCTATCTATTAAATTGTTTCCCGATCACTTTCAGGTGAAGGATCTGTGAACAAGGTTGGTGCTACTCATAGGACGTTGCCACAGTGATCTTTACAACCTGTCACTTCTCTCCATCAAGCCGACTGTCTTTTATGTTCGAGTTCCTTCCTCTACCACCCTTCATCATATCTTAGGACATCCTGCCAATAAAGTGTTGCAATTTTTGCAATCGCGTCATAAATTACAGTCTAGTTCAGTAACTTCTGATTTTTGTGTCTCATGTCAATGTGCGAAAAGTCATAAGTTGCCCTTTTCAATTCAGCATTTAAATTGTTCCAAACCTATTGAAGTTATTTTCTCCAATGTATGGGGTCCAGCTCCAATTTCATCTTTTGACGGTTTTAAATATTATGTGTTTTTTGTTGATTCATACTCAAAATATATCTGGCTTTATCCACTTAAGTTTAAATCAGAAGTATTGATTATTTTTGAAAAGTTCAAAAGTGTTGTCGAGAATTTCTTCGATATGTCTATCAAAACCTTGTACACTGATAATGGTGGCGAATTTATTAAACTTAAACCTTTTTTATCGAGTAATGGTATTACCCATCTTACTAGTCCTCCCTACACACCCGAATTAAATGGCTCCTCTGAAAGGCGACATCGACATATTGTCGAAACTGTAAGGGCCCTCTTGCATTATAGTGGACTTCGATCTTTGTTTTGCTCTTATGCATTTCTTACCTCCGTCTACCTTATAAACCGTATGCCTACACCAAATTTAAAAATGTGTATAGCCTTTGAAACACTCTTTGGTCGCACACCCACCTATAAGCATCTTCATTCCTTTGGATGTCTATGCTTTCTTTGGTTACGCCTATTCATTTCTCATAAACTTGAACCTAGGTCCAAACCTTACATCTTTATAGGTTACTAACTCACTCAGTTTGCTTACCTATGCTTAGACCCAACTTCAAACCAAATTTATTCCTCCCATCGTGTCATATTTGTCGAAGATCAATTTCCATACTCATCATTGATCTCCTCTCTGCCTACCCTACCCACTACTGTAGCACCTACACCTCCATTCACTCATCTATTCATTCCTACAGATCACTTGGCACAATCCAATAGAGAAGCACCCTCCGCAACTGAAGCACTTGCACCTTCGCCCAGCCCATCTGCTCCCTGCCTGAACTCCTTGCCTAGCCATCCTACACCCTATACCTTGCTTCAGCCTACTCTCATATCACCTACAGACCAGCAATTACCCTGCCCAAACCTACCTAACCTCTCTGAAACTCAACCTGGCCAACTTAACAACACATTATCGCTTCCTCACCTTGTAGCACCTGACCTGCCACAACATACCCACTCTATGGTCACTTACGGTATGAACAAAATCTTCAAACCAAAATCATTCATTGTAACCAAACATCCTTTACCCACTATAGATGAACCTCACACCATTACCCAAGCCTTAAAAATTCCCCATTGGCATGACTCTGCTAATTTTGAACATGAGGAACCATCCTTATACTTTGGTACCGACTAATGAGGCTCGTAATGTTATTGGTTGTATGTGGATATTTCGGACAAAACGCAATCCCGATGGATCCATTACGTTTTACAAGTCACGTCTTGTTGTTAGGGGCTATAGCCAGTGTTTTGGCATTAATTACATCGAAACATTTTCACCAGTGGCAAAGCATCAAACCATTAAAATTGTACTTTCGTTGGCATTGGCAAATTCTTGGGTGTTACACCAGATGGACGTTAATAATGCCTTCCTTCAGGGGCATCTTTCTGAGACTGTATTTATGCGGCAACCGCCAGTCTTTGTTGATTCAGACTGTCATAATCCTGTTTATAAGTTAAATAAAGCTATCTATGATCTTAAGCAGGCTCCAAGGGCATGGTATCAGGAACTCTGTCGCTTCCTTCTACAATACGACTTTGCTACAAGCTGAAGTGACTCCTCTCTGTTTGTGTTTCATCAAGATAGGATAATGATGTATTTTTTAGTATATGTTGACGATCTTCTTCTCACAGGTAACTCCACATCTCATCTATATCGGTTCTTGGAAGCTATTTCTGGTTGCTTCTCGCTAAAAAATATAGGTTTTCGTCTTACTTTCTTGGAATGAAAATTATTCCTACGGCAGGAGGTTTATTCCCCCAACAGCGTTATATACATGAATTATTACTTCGTTTTTGTATGGCAAATTGCAGCCCGTATACCACTCCTCTATGCACTTCGACTACACTTAAATTGGAAGATGGTTCGGCACCTACAGATGCAACTTTGTACAGAAGCATTTTGGGGGCACTACAATATGTCACCTTGACAAGACCAGACCTTAACTTTTCAATAGCTGCACTTTCAACAACTGAAACGAACTCTCCGATACCTAAAGCACACTTATAACTTCAGTCTATATTTGCCTCGACCAAGATAACATTTACTTCATGCCTACAGCGATCCTGATTAGGGAGGGAATGCCGATACCAAACTCTCCACCTCTGCATATGTCATATATCTTGGAGGTAATCCCATTTCATGGAGCTCTAAACGCCAACGGCCTAGTGCCTGCTCCTCGACTGAAGTCGAATATAGAGCCGTGGTCCATACAGCTGCTGAAATAGTATGGATTTGTAACTTACTCCATGAACTTCATGTTCCACTATCCACTACACCACGTATCTACTACGACAATTTGGGTGCTA
Organism: Erythroxylum reticulatum; assembly: GCA_025504915.1. Taxonomy (NCBI): domain Eukaryota; kingdom Viridiplantae; phylum Streptophyta; class Magnoliopsida; order Malpighiales; family Erythroxylaceae; genus Erythroxylum; species Erythroxylum reticulatum. The sequence goes on along the minus strand of JANSVA010421417.1, from coordinate 3,836 downwards.
CCTACATGAGTTCCAACCTTGTGTTCCATTCACGTATGAAACATCTCTCTTTAGACTATCATTTTGTTCGTGAACTCGTCCAACAACAATCTCTTCGAGTATCTCATATATCCACGAATGACCAAATTATCGACACTCTAACAAAAGCACTTTCACAGGTTAAATTCGAACAATTACGGTCCAAGATGCGCATCGCTGGTCGTGAACTTATCTTGCGGGGGCGTAATAGAGCAATTAGTTATTGACTTAGACTAAGTCTTCCTTTGCTGTAACTGAATCTTGTATTTATGTATTTAGTTATTATTCTGTTAGGTCTGATATATATTTATACACCCTTTACATGTAATTATGACATAACAATTACAAATCATTCAGATTCTTCTAAAACCACCAGAGAAGAACGACGAAGAGAGTAAAAGAAAAGAGAAATTGCAAAACAAACTAACAGCCTAGTACCTGAGAATGATGAAGAGAGCCTTCAAACAAGAGAGTAAAAGATGACGATGAAGAGAGCCTTCGAACAATGAAGAGAGCCTTCGAACGAGAGTGTAGGAGAGAGACTGTTTATAACAGCCTTCGGTGAAGAGAGGGTTCAAATGAGAGTAACGTGGAGAGATACATTATAAACAGCCTGTTGCAAAAGCACCGAAGAAGAATGATGAAGAGAGTAAAAGAAAAGAGAAATTGCAAGAGAAACCAACAACTTGATACTTGAGGACGATCAAAGGAGCCTTCGGACGATGAAGAGTGCCTTCAAACGACGAAGTAGCAGAGGACGATGAACAGAGCCTTTGAATGAGAGAGTAGTAGAGAGATTGTTTATAACGACCTTCGATGATGAGAGGTTACAAACAAGAGTAGCGTGGAGAAAGATAGTATAAACAGCCTGCTGCGAAAACATAGGAGAAGAATGATGAAGAGAGCAAAAGAAAAGAGAAATTGCAAGAGAATCCAATAGCCTAGTACTAGAGGAAGATGAAAAGAGGCTTTAGATGATGATGAGAGACTTCAAACGAGAGAGTACCATAGGACAGTGAAGAGAGCCTTCGAATGAGAGAGTAGCAGAGGATGATGAAGAGAGCCTTTGAACGAGACAGTAACAGAGGGACTGTTTATAATAGCCTTCAGTGAAGAGAGGGTACAAACGTGAGTAGCATGAAGAGAGATAGTATAAATAGCCTACTACGAAACCACCTGAGAAGAACGACGAAGAGAGCAAAAGAAAATAGAAATTGCAAGAGAAATCAACAGCTTAGTACCTGAGGAGGTTGAAGAGATCCTTCCAACGATAAAGAGAGCCTTCAAACAAGAGAGTAGCAGAGGACAATGAAAAGAGCCTTTGGACAATGAAGAGACCCTTCAAACTAGAGAGAAGCAAAGGACGTTGAGAGTAAAAGAAAAGGGAAATTACAAGAGAAACCAACAACTTAGTACCTGAGGATGATCAAGAGAGCCTTCGGATGATGAAGAGAACCTTTGAATGAGAGAGTAGCTGAGGATGATGAAGAGAGCCTTCGGATGATTAAGAGAGCCTTCGAATGAGAGAGTAGTAGAGGACGATGAAGAGAGCCTTCGGATGATGAATAAAGCCTTTGAACGAGAGAGTAGCAGAGGATGATGAACAGAGCCTTCGAACAATGAAAAGATCCTTGTAACGAGAGAGTAGTAGAGAGATTGTTTATAACAGCCTTCGGACAATGAAGAGAGCCTTCTAACGAGAGAGTAGCAAAGAGACAGTCTAAAGAGAGGGTTACAAACGAGAGCAGCATGGAAAGAGACAGTATAACAGCCTGCTGTGAAACCACTGACAAAGAATGATGAAGAGAGTAAAAGAAAAAAGAAATTACAAGAGAAACCAACTGCCTAGTACTAGAGAACGATGAAGAGAGCCTTCGAACGAGAGAGTAGCATAGGACGATGAAGGGAGCCTTCGGATGATGAAGAGAGCCTTCGAACAAAAGAGAAGCAGAGAGACTGTTTATAACGGCCTTCGGTGAAGAGTGGGTACAAACAAAAGTAGCGTGGAGAGAGACAGTGTAAACCGCCTGCTAGGAAACCACCGGAGAAGAACGATGAAGAGAGTAAAAGAAAAAAGAATTGCAAGAGAAACTAAAGGCCTAGTACCTGAGGACAATGAAGAAAGTCTTCGGACAATGAAGAGAGCCTTCGAACAAGAGAGTAGCAGAGGACGATAAAGAGAGCCTTCAAAAAATGAAGACAACCTTCGAACGAGAGGATGGCAGAAGACGATGAAGAGAGCCTTCGAACAAGAGAGTAGCAGAGAGACTATTTATAATAATCGTCGGTGAAGAGAGGGTACAAATGAGAGTAGCGTGGAGAGAGACAGTATGAACAGCCTGCTACGAAACTACTAGAGAAGAAAGATAAAGAGAGTAAAAGAAAAGAGAAATTACAAGAGAAACCAACAGCCTAGTACCTTAGGACAATGAAGAGAGCCTTCGAACGAGAGAGTTGCAGAGGACAATAAAGAGACCCTTTGAATGAGAGAGTAGTAGAGGACGATGAACAGAACCTTTGGACGATAAAGAGATCCTTTGAATAAGAAAGTAGCAGAGAGTTTGTTTATAACAGCCTTTGGTGAAGAGAGTGTACAAACGGGAGTAGCGTGGAGAAAGACAGTATAAACAACCTGCTACGAAACCATCAGAGAAGAACGATGAAGAAAGGAAAAGAAAAGAGAAATTGCAAGAGAAACCAATAGCCTAGCACCTGAGGATGATGAAGAGAGTCTTCAGATGATAAAGAGAGCCTTCGAACAAGAGAGTGACAGAGGACGATGAAGAGAGTTTTCGAAGGAGAGAGTAGCAGAGGACGATGAAAAGAGCCTTCGAACAAGAGAGTAGCAGAGAGACTATTTATAACAGTCGTCTGTAAAGAAAGGGTATAAATGAGAGTAGCGTGGAGAGAGACAATATAAACAACCTACTGCGAAACCACCAGAGAAGAACGATGAAGAGAGTAAAATTGCAAGAGAGACCAACGGCCTAGTACCTAAGGACAATGAAGAGAGCGTTCGGATGATGAAGAAAGCCTTCGAACGAGAGAGTAGCAGAGGACGATGAAGAGAGCCTTCGGACGATGAAGAGAGCTTTCGAATGAGAGAGTAACAGAAGACGATGAAGAGAGACTTCGAACGAGAGAGTAGCAGAGAGACTGTTTATAACAACCTTTGGTGAAGAAAGGGTACAAATGAGAGTAGCATGGATAGATCTAGTATAAACAGTCTGCTGCAAAGCCACCGGAGAAGAACGATGAAGAGAGTAAAAGAAAAGGGAAATTGCAAGAGAAACTAACAACCTAATACCTGAGGACAATCAACAGAGCCTTCGAACAATGAAGAGAGCCTTTGAACGAAAGAGTAGGCGGATGATGAGGAGAGCCTTTAGAAGATGAAGAGAGCCTTCAAATAAGAGAGTTGCAAAGGACGATGAAGAGAGCCTTCGAACGAGAGAGTAGCAGAGAGATTGTTTATAACAACCTTCGGTGAAGAGAGGGTAAAAACGAGAGTAACATGGAGAGAGACAGTATAAACAGCCTGCTGCAAAAATATAGTACCCCAACGTACTTTTCTTATTGTCATTTCCCTGCAAAACTTTGATGGGATCACTTATTGAATTTCACCCTTGCTATCTGAAAATAGCATAAACTGTATTGATTTTCATATGGTACTTAACTTGCCTAAGTACGATATTAATTGATATAAAACTAGTATATATATATATATATATTATATATCAAATATTGTTATTGTTTTAGAATTATTGTTATTTTTAATTAATAAATTCATTTATAGTGGAGAAGACAAGTGTAAAATG
>JANSVA010421405.1:0-20744 GCA_025504915.1 Erythroxylum reticulatum | reverse complement strand
CCTCCTTGTTACAACCAAATGAAGAAATCTTACATGGTAAATTTAACTTCTATGGACAACCAAAAGAGCAACACATAGACCATATATATTTCTATCACATAAAAATATGTAGCATACAAAAAATGATTGCCAACCTATGCATCAATCATATAGGAATTGAAATCATGTATTAGAAACTAGCTTTGATACCAATTATTAGATCGGGAAAAGAAATGCCATACTTGGAGAACTGGTAGATTTCAAAACTTTTTAGAAATCTTATTTATAGAAGAAGCAACATGTCTAAATCATCATGCCAATCTATACATGATATGGTATAAGGATAATAATAAACATAAACAAGATAGTGATATTATAAACTCCTTCGCTACAACTTTAATTCCTCGCTGCGATATCCTCTCTTTCCTCCTGTATCCAAAGCCTTTGCTTTTGAATCCTTTCCTTTGTAAATCTATCCTATCCTTCTTCTTGTATCCTTGACCAATTTGATTAACCTATTGTTCTTCCAGGACAACTTGCTTAACAAAATCCTTTGGTGGGAAAGGAGAAGAAATGTTTGGAGGAGATTTTCTTAGAAGAAATAAACCAAAAATGAGACTCTTCTCTTGCAAATTTTTGCTCACTCACGCATGAAAGGAGAGAGAGAGTCAAACCATACAAGAACACTTTCTTACACACTCAATTTTGGTTTTGCATGAAATGAAAGAAGAGAGAAGCATCCAACGTATCACTTTTTACTTTAATCAATCATCAAGTAGCCAATAAATGAGACTCCTCTCATTTATCTTTAAGATAGCTATATGAAAAGACTATTAACTAAAACATGACCTACCAATTTCAGTTTTGGAAGATGGACAAAGGAAGATGGTCCATCCAATGCACATCTTTCTTCTTTAATCCAATGAATGCTAATAGGTTATATGCCAACATTAAAAGATAACCATTAAACCATTTAATTGTTAGTTCATAACTCCATTTAATGATGATAAACCATAATAAAGACCATCTTTATTTAGCAATTTAATTTCAAATGTGAAGCTAAACAATCAGTCCATTAAAACGGAAATTACTACTCCTTTCATTAAAAAATTTGTTTTAATACAATTAGTCTAATCAATTACATTAAACCAAAGTCTAGCCCATTTCAAAATGAACATTTGGTCTTCTAATTAACCATTAACTAGTGCAAGCCCAACGTTAAATTATGGGCTTCTAAAACTTCCATTTATATTTCCTACTTAGCTTGATAACGTTCCTTGAAGCTAAGTGGGGAATCTTATTGGACTTTGATAATTCAAGCTCCAATAAGCCTTAAATTAATTTAATCTCATTAGAATTAATTCCAGTTTATTAACTAAATGTCATTCCACTAAAGACAATTAGTTGGAATCTTGAATTACTAAATATTATGAGAACATATACTTTATGTCCAATTGCAAACCCTATTTAAAACCTTATTATAGCCATCCGCACAACAAAGGGTAAAATTACCGTTTTACCTATATGTTAGTTTTTCCTTCTAGATCTCCTGTTTTACTTTATATGGTGATTAACACATAAGATCTCATCTTGATGTTAAGGCTTGATGGGTAGCTAGTCCATCAAATTACTAGCTCCAGTTTCATCACCAAATCTCCATAAAACATCTAGAAGTGATGATATCACTATAAACTCTTCATTTGAGTGAATGATCCTTGATACATGTTTCAATTCATAATTCCAACATGCAGACACTGGATTAATACTCTTGTAAAATTCCATTCTGATCATATCAAGAATTATAACGAAACACATACGAGTTCATTACTTATCAAAATTGTGGTTCATAATAAGCGAGGGATTAAGTTTTATGTTTTAAGATTAAAGTAAAGGCCCACTTTATTATTGAAAACATAGTTGATTCCAGATTCATTTAATAGTGCCATTATTGATAGTCAACTACCATCATGATATGGAACTCATCATTCCCTTTAAGTAAACTCCTTTACTTATGTGGAGATAAATCGTAACATTGCAGTCTAAACCATAATTAAGCGGGCAACTTGATTATTCAACTGTGAATCTATTAATTTAGATTCTAATAATGTACATGTTTCTCATACATCTATATGTATATGTATATTACTTGCAAAAGAATCTTGGTACCTTTTGACTAGATATATAATGCTCACACACATTAAACCAAACTCTTTTGTTTTAATAATAATAAATATTTCCATTACAAGACTGTAACTAAAGAAGATAAAGTTACATGCAAATACACTTGCTTTCCAGGGTGCTATATTTATATAACTCCAACAATCTCCCACTTTCCCTAAAGCAAGTTTAACATGTCCCTTATTTCCATCCCTGCCAGGTGACCCTCAAAACTCTTTTGAAATAGTGTCTTTGTAAACAGATCAACAAGGTTTTGCTCCGTGGAAATCTTGACCACATCCATCTCTCCACGTTGTATTATCTCCTTTATGAGATGATACTTTCTCTCAATATGTTTGGTAGCTTTGTGGTTTCGAGGTTCTTTAGAATTATCCACTACCCCACTATTATCACAATAAAGTGTAATGGCTTTTTCTGCCTCTGGAACTACCTCCAAATTATTTACGAACTTTCGGAGCCAATTTGCTTCCTTTGATGCTTTACAAATAGCAACATACTTAGCCTCTATAGTCAAATTAGCAATATAAGATTGCTTGACACTCCTCTAGACTATGGCTCCACCTCCTAATTTAAATATAGAACCAAAAGTTGTTTTCCTTAAATCAACATTGTATTGGAAATTAGAATCTGTATATCCTGTCGAAAAAAGACTACTTCTAGAGTAAACAAGCATTAAGTTCTTCATCCTATGAAGATATTTAAGTATACACTTAAACACAGTCCAATGCTCCATTCCTTAACTGTAGATAACATTCCCACATCATTCCTAATGAGCAGAATATCATTAACATATAGGATTAGGAAAGTAACCTTACGTCCTTATATTCTTCTATAAACACAAGGCTCATCTAGGTTTTGTATGAACCCATAGGTTTTGATAGACTTATCAAACCTAATGTTCTAAGACCTAGATGCTTGCTTAAGTCTATAAATGGACCTTTGTAACTTGCATACCTTATGCTCATTACCTGGCTCAATGAAACCTTTCGGTTGGGCCATATAAATGGTCTCCTCAAGATCCCCATTAAGAAATGCGATCTTGACATCCATTTTCCATATTTCATAATCAAAATAGGTTGCTATGGCCAAAAGAGTCAAGATGGACTTAACCATGGCAACTGGAGAAAAAGTCTCCTCATAATCTATACCCTCCTTTTGAGTATAGCCTTTAGCTACCAATCTAGCTTTAAAGATCTCTACCTTTCCATCCGATCCTCTTTTTCTTTTGTATATCCATTTACACCCTATGGCTTTCATACCTAGCGGTAGATCTATAAAGAACCAGACTTCATTAGTGTACATGGAATCTATTTCCGATTCCATCGCCTTGAGCCATTTTTTTGCATCAACGACATTAATAGCCTGAGTATACGTAATGGGATCTATTTCTTCATGGTCTAAGACGGAAATTAAGCCTTCTTCAAACTTAGATACCTATCTGGCTGTCTGACAATCCTCCTACTACGTATAGCCACAACTTGATGTTCAGGTTGCACTGTCGAATCAACTTTTGAATCCATTTCGACATCTTGTTTTATTATCAATATCAACTCTTGGTTTAAATGAAATAAATAACTCCTTTATTACTACTTAACTTCTTCCTTTGTGATTTCTCGCAAACTTTTCCTCTAAGAAGGTCGCATTTGTTCACACAAATACCTTCTTATCTTGCGGATTGTAAAAATAATACCCTCGAGTTCCTATAGGATATCCTAAAAACAAACATACTTCTGACCTTGGTTCCATCTTTGTGGATTCAGGCTTTAGAACATGGTCTAGGCAGCCACAAGTCCTTAAGTGCCTCAATGAAGGTATTTGGCCTGTCTACATCTCCCTAGGTATTTTAGGCACGGACTTGGATAGAGCAAATGTAAGAAGATATGTTGTCGTTTGTATGACATATCCCTAAAACGATTTTGGAAGGATATTGTAGGACATCATTGATCTTACTATTTCCAATAGAGTCTTATTTCTCCTCTCAGCTATACCATTCTGTTGAGGTGTTCAAGGAGCTGACAAATTGGAAACAATTCCATTGTCAATTAAATATTGCTGGAACTCTCTAGATAAGTACTCACTACCTCAATCCGATTGAAGTTGTTTAATGGCTTGCCTAGTTGCTTCTCAGCTTTAGCTTTGAATTCTTTGAACTTTTTAAAGGATTCACTCTTTTTATGCATCAAATACAAGTAGCCATGTCTTGAGTAATCATTTATAAAGGTTATGAAATATTTATAACTTCCTCTATCTTGTACATTCATGAGCCCACACACATCAGTATGTACTAGGTCCAATGTGAATTCAGATCTATTTCCTTTATAAGGAAATGTGGCTTTGGTCATTTTCCCTTCAATTCAAGATTCACAAGTGGGTAATGGATCACTATCCAAGCCTATAAGGATCTTATCCTTTACTAACCTGTCAAGTCTTTTCTGATTGATATGTCCCATTCTTAAGTGCCACAGATACTTTGAATTAATGGTAGAGACATTGGATTGTCTTGGTTTTATCAATTCTGTGGTGTTTAGTGAGCCTAAGATAGGTTCAAATCATAAATAAAATCCTTATTCTCATATATTGAAACAACCTTTTCAAAATATAAGGAATAACCAGATTTTATTAGACAAAAAATAGAAATCATGTTCCTTACAATCATTGACATGTAATAAACATCCTCCAAATAAAACCTATGACCATTAGAAAAGTCTAAGATAACTACTCCCACTGATTCTGCTGAAACATAGGAACTATTTGCTATCTTGACTTAAAACTGGCCTTTAGATAGTCTTCTCCTTTCCTCGAACCCCTGCAAAGAATTGCAAACATGGTTAGTGGCTCTTGAATCTAATATCCAAGAAACAGATAAATCTACCATATTTCTAGTTCCTAATAAACTTAGCAAACCCATACCTTGTTTGTTTTTTAGGGACTCAATGTAGATTGGACAGTTTCTTTTCCAGTGGCCTATCTTATCATAGTGGAAACAATTTCCTTTGATGTTCTCTTTGGCCTACTTTTTCATGGGTTTGGCCTTGACCCTTGTTTAAGCCTTCTTTTTCATTAGACCCTTGTTCTTCTTCTTACCCTTACCCTTGGGCTTAGAAGAAGATGCTACATTAGCTTCGGGCGTATGAGCCTTATTATTCAATATCTCCTTTGTGCTTAAGAGGGTATACATCAACTAACTTAAGGTGCAATCCTTGTTGTTGAGCTCATATTCTAACTTAAACTGCTGAATAGAAGAGTTTAAGCTATTGATGATCATAATTATCTGCGTGTCTGCATCCATATCCGGCCCAAGTATCTCAACCTCAGTGACTGTAGAGACTACCTTCATCATGTAATCCAGCACCGATTCACTAGGTTTCTGTCTAAGATTATGAAAGGTTTGGATAGCTATCACTCTTGGAGACCTAGTCCTCACACCAAAGATCTCTTGTAGATGATGGACCATTGAACTAGCAGTTTTCATACAAGCAATTTGCTTTTGCAACATGCCGCTGACAGAAGCTAGAATATAACACTTAGTAGTCTTGTCAGCATTTTCCAATACTCATATTGTTAGACTATCTCAAGAGTTGAATCTCCACTCGAAGGTGTAGGCTCATTTTTAGATAACACCCATGAAATATGTGCATATTGAAGAACAATTACAAGGTTACGTCTCCGTTCATGAAAATTGTTTCCATTTTCCAATTTGTTATTTGTCAAGAGTAGGTTAAGTGGATTCATTTTGTGGTTGATAATGTCTAAAAATATAAATTATTAAAACATGAGCATACTAGTTAACAATATTGAAACTTTGTATAAAATCATGATGCATGTATGCATGATGATAGATTGAACAAAAGTTAAAAAATTAAAACATTATATGATGATTATTTTTCTTATCTATAATAGACTAAGTGACGGTGGGCCATCTTATCCATTAAAAGAAAAACTGGGACCCTCCTAATCAAAAAGCTACCAAGCATCTCATGCCCAACTTTTTGAGAAGCGTCATAATTTTGTCCATACTTTTACCAACAAAGCTACGGTGGGCAATTTATTAATAAAAAATGTTGTGTATATGGGGCAATTCTTAATTATGGATCAAAACTTTTCACTAAAATTTCCTTAAAAATTTTACCACCATTTTCACTTATTTGATTTTCTAGAAATATAACAATTGACTTACATCAAAAGAAACTTAAAAGTTATGAATGTTCAATACTTAGAATCGATATACTAATATACTTGACCTTAAACAGAAAATTTTTTACTAAAATTTATATCAATCACTTTATAAGGTCATAACATTTAAACATATCAAAAGTTAGTCGTCAATTACTCATATTAATAATTAATCCTTAACTAATTCAACCATAATAAGCAATTTCATCCTCCAGATATATTCATAAATTACTTTCCCAGTATTAAAATGATAAATAATCTCATAAACTTCTGTACTTATTGAGTCATAGAAACTAAATAACTTGTATGGTAAATTCTTAGTACTTTGCTAGCCAGTATGATTGATATGCTAAGAGATGGTGGTATTTTACATTTCCCATGAAATATTTGACTTCCTTGGTGTACTAATGGATTGCTTCCTTTAGAAGCAATCTATATTGTTAGGATGCACTATTAGTCAATTCCCTTACTATTATGACTTCATAGTCATAGATATCTAATAATATCAACTCATTAGAGAGCTTTTAAGTCTTACTACTATGTAATTACCTTTATGAACATTGTATGCTATTGGCGTAGCTTTAGTGAAATTAGTTATTATCAAATGCACTATAAAATCTCCAACTTCACACTAAACTGTCTAACAAAATCTGTTAGAACATTAGAGTGCATAGTTTTGGGATATTTCTAAATATATTCATCCTTACCAAAACTGTAATCATACCTATCAACATACAAGATGTATCCTCAGTATCCTCTGCAATTACGGCAGCCTATACAGGTGGTCTCCTTCCATATTAGCAAAACTTTGGTCTTAGGCTCCTAGTGTTTCAGGAGTCTTTGAGATCATCTTTCTATCACTAAACCATTTAAATTTATTATTCTTATCCTGATCTAACCAAATTAGGGCACTTTTGGGGTCTTTACTCCTATTGGAAGGTTTTGCAACTTACTTATAAATACTCTTAATCAAACTTCCTAACACTACTAAGGCTCTCGTGGCTGGTGCATCGCCACTGCCCATATTTGAATTGTTTACTCACAGTGAAAAAAAAAATTCCATCGACAATTTTGCTAGTCTTAACTATTTTAGAAAGGGATAATTTATAAAGAAAAGCATTTACTAATATATCCCTGTGCTTGGTCTCCTGAGTTAAAGGTACTTCAAGTGCTGGAGCCTTTGGTATGAATTTAGGACTCCTAAGGTTTCATCGATGCATAATGTTGTAAACTCAAAGATAAACTATATAACACTGAAGAATAACAAAACGTTATGGGTTGCCTTGTTCACAAAACTACATTATGAAATCATAACACATATAAAGACAACCATATTTCAAAACAGGATTTAATACCACTTGAAAGGACCCATCTATAAGTTCCCCTTTTAGAACCTAAGTAGATCCCTCTTGGCAACCCTACGATAGTCCTCCAATCGATATCTAACTTAACCAAAGGTTTCTTATAAAGACAAGTCGTTCAACTGTTAAAAAACCTTTATATTCTAAAAGTTAAAAATGTGGAAAATAGTGGGAATTTTTTAGAAGAATCATGTTATTAAAAATTTTGGTAGCATAATGGTTTCATTTTGACATTCCCAATGTTTTCAAAAGCCCTATAAAATTTCAAAACACTTCTATATTCACAATTTCTCAACCACAAATTTTGGATTTCAAGTCCACTCACAAGTAACCCCAAACATATATTCTTAACAATCACTATAATAAACTTTAAAAATCTAAAACATATTAATACATTTCATATAAAAGCCTTTATAAACATCCATTTTTTACACAAATGTACATATCAAAATGACACAAGCACAACAACACCTAAAGATACAACTAATCTTGTAGCGGAGTCCTAATTACTACAACACCTGTATGCATGCATGGGTTGGTTTGTTTAAAACATTAAAAAAGGGTGAGCTAAACAAGTTTAGTGAGTGTAATCAATTTACTAAAAGTTAACTTTTATAACAATATAACTGAAATATTCTTATACAATCATAAAACTCGTGGTAAAGCATTTGCATAACAATTTATTTGTGCATCATTAAATCTAGTAAGAACATAACATTTCGTAAAACAAAGTTTCAATTTTTTCTTAAATACAATTCCAAAAACATTTTTGACCTTAAACTCATAATATGCAAGTTTACATTTTCCACTTTCTATTTTTCCTTAAACAATAAACAATGGTGACAATAAGTTTTCTAAAAACGTTTATACTAAAAATAAGTCATCCACTAGAATTGGTAACATATGATGCCCCTCAAACCATTTTTAACATAAATCGTAGTGGCATTATTATTTTCAGGGCTTTCCTTACTCAACATAGCTCAGCACTAGTTTCTTTACCATCTGGTACATTAGGCTTAAAGTTATGGAGCTAGTTCTGCATTGCTTACTCGCAACTAGTTATCTTGGAGTTATGTAGTAAACATAGTTCCCTAGAAAGTAAGTGTATTTACATAAAACTTAATCTTCTTCCAGCTGCTTTTGTAATGAAAATATTTATTATTAATAAAATAAAAGAGTTTGGTTTTATTTGTATAAGCATTTTATATCTAGTCATAAGGTAGCAAGATTCTGTTGTAAGTAATATACATATACACGGAGATGTATGGGAAATATGTATATTATTAGAATCTAAATTAGTTGATTCACTGTTGAATAGTCAAGTTGGTTGCTTGATTATGGTTTAGACTGTAGTGTTGCCATTTATCTCCGTGTAAGCAAAAGAGTTTACTTCAAGGGAATGATGAGTTGCATATCATGATAGTAGTTGACTATCAATAATGACACTGTTAAATGAATCTGGAATCAAGTATGTTTTTAAATAATAAAGTGGGTCATTACTTTGATCTTAAAACATATACCTTAGTATTCTTTTACTACAAACCACAATCTTGATGAGTGGTGAACTCATATACGTTTTATTATAATTCTTGATATGATTGGAATGAATTTTTACAGAGTATCAATCCAGTGTCTGCATATTGGAATTATTAATTGAAACATGTATCAAGGAACATTAACTTAAATAAAGAGTTTATATAGATATCATCACTTCTACATGTTTTACAGAGTTTGGTGATTAAACTAGCACCAGTAATTTGATGGACTAGCTATCCATAAAGTCTTAACACCAAGATGAGATCTTATGTGTTAAACACCATATAGAGTAAAATAAGAGATCTAGAAGGAAAAACCAACATAAGGGCAAAACAGTAATTTTACCTTTATTGTGCGGATGACTATAACATGGTTTATAATAAAGTTTACAATTGTACATCTTATTTGAAACATGTCTTCTCATAATATTTAGCAATTCAAGAGTTCAACTAATTGTCTTTAGTAGAATGATAATTGGTTAATAAGCTGGAATTAATTCTAATGAGATTAAATTAATTTCGGGCTTATTGGAGCTTAAATTATCTAAGTCTAATTAGATTATCCACTTGGCTTCTAAGAACGTTATCAAACAAAAGTAAGAAATATAAATAGAGTTTTTAAAGCCCATGATTAAATATTGGGCTTATTTTAATTAGAAGCCAAATGAACATTTAATATTGGGCTTGACTTTGGTTTAATTTGATTAATTAGATTAATCAAATTGAAATACAGTTATTAAAGAAATAAGGAGGGCATATTTCAATTTTTTATACCTAAATGTGCAGCTGCACATTTAGCATTGAATTGCTAAATTAAAGATGGTTTTTATCATGCTTTATCATCATTAAATGGAGTAATGATCTTATCATTAAATGGTTAACAGTTGTCTTTTAATGATGGCATGTAATGTAACCTTTTAGCATTCATTTAATTAAATAAAGTAAGAGGTGCATTTGTTGTATTCTCTCTTCCTTCTTTCATCCATAACCGAAAATGAGAAGGCCTTATTTAGGTGATTGGTCTTTTCATATAGCTATCTTAAACAAATGAGAAGAGTCTCATTTATTGGCTTCGTTATGATTGATTAAAGAATGAAGTGATGCATTGGATACACATCACTTCTTTCTTTCAAAATAACCGATGTTGAGAGAGAGAGTGAGGTGTTTTCTTACATTTTTGACTTACTCTCTCCTCTCATGTATGCATAGCTGAAACTTGAAGGAGAAGAGTCTTATTTTTAGCTTCATTCTTCTAAGAAAAATCTCCTCAAAATATTTCTTCTCCTTTCCAACAAAGGATCTTGTTAACTAAGTTTTCCAAAAAGAATAACTGGTAGATTAGATTGGTCCAGGATACCATAACAAGGAGAAGATATATTGACAAAGGAAATGATACAAAAGAGTTAAAGGTATAGTAAGGATTCAGAGAGGATACAAAAGCAAGGAGTCAAAACTATAGCAAGGAGTCAGTATATTTCTACCACCTTGTTCTTATGTAAATTATTTTCCTTATACCATATCATGTATGGCTGAAACAAGGTGATTTGGTTATGTTATTTCCGCTATGTTTTGATTTCAAAAAAGTTTTGAAATCTAATGTTATAGTCAAATCTTGTATGCTTTTATTTTCGATCCAACATTTAACCACTATTTATGGAGCTTGTTCTACATCACTTACCCAAAACAAGTTAACCTTTATATACCGGTAGTTATAGAGCTAGTTCTACATCGTTTTCCCGTAATAAGTCATAGAGCTAGTTTCACATCGCGTACCCGTAACTAGTTAACCACTATTTATGGAGCTGGTTCTACATCGCGTACTCGTAATAGGTTGACCACTATAAATATACCGGTATAATAATATGTATAAAGCCTACCAATGTACCATAGGAAAAAGCAACTCTTACACTTACAACTCATATTATTTTCTAAAACAAGTATGAGAGGATTCATAATTGAATTATTTCAATGTAACTCCCAATAATATAAAATTTAATTTCCAAATTAACATTCATATATTGCAATGCTTACACTTATGCTAGCAATATTCACTTGTAAAATATCATTTGCGTAAAACTCAGTATAATTATTCATTTCAAGATCAAATGAAAAGCATTTGCATTAACTCAATTTAAATAACACTCATATGAAATCAATTTTTTTTGCAAAGAATTAAGTCATATAAAACAGTTAAAATAGACTCACAACATTGCAAATTTATCGCTAAGCATACTTATGCATTCTCTACCTCTCCTTTACCTACACAAAACACATTTTGCTTAGGAATAGATTTTCAAATTAGGATATAAGACATTAAAACCATAATTCAGTTTAACCAATTTCGAGATTAGTATTTAATCGCATAACACGTATGCTAATTGTATTTTTGCTTACTTCTTTAAGCTAGCCTATTGTTTTTTGTTTCCAAATCTAACTTCCAAAATCACTTAAATACCATATTTTACCCATTCTAAATTACCAATTTCTTCAAAACACAATCTCACCCAATTTAATTCACCATATGACAATCATGTATGACAAGCGAAGGTTATGACCCATGTCCAAAATCCATACCTCCACTTGCTCCTTCATTTTTATACAGAAAATGTTCGAATTAGGTTTTGGGATCTTCTAAACATTTATTTCCCTATATCTTTAGTTTTCATAGCATTAAAAATCATGTCATTTAAAATTATAAATCATGAAACGTGTACCAAATATCACAAGCTACTTCAATATAGGGACAATATCAGGTTATCATTTTCAATCCCAATTTCCAATGTTATTCATCTAGAATTAGGTCTAAGTTTCTTCTAGAGAATTTTAGTTCTATGTTTTAAGTTTTATCTCCAATTTGAATCAAAGAATTTGAGGTATGTAGGCCAAGTTATGGCCAAAACAATGTGACTGGTTCAAATTAACCCAAAACAAATTTCCACTACACGTTCCTTTGTTGTCATATTCAACTAATTCCATACAAAGAAACATCAAAGTAACAACAAGAAAACATTGATCTTAAACACATCCATCTCACTCAAGAAAACCCATAGAAATTAGAAATTTAAGCTAAGAAACTTACCACTTTTTCCTCCAATCTTTTGTGTATTTGATGAATACTTAAAGATTCCTCCAAATCACCATCAAATTCCATAAAAAATGACTAACACTTTTCTTCCTCTCTCCTTGGTTGATGTTCACCTTTGACTTCTCTTCTTTCCCTTTCTTTTTGGTCTCAAGGTTACTCTCTCATCACAATTAATATGAAATAACATTAATTTTTAGATATTTCACATATAAATAATAACCACAATTAATACAAAAAAGGCAATCATCTTCATACAAATATAAAAAGATCATTATTATCAATTGAAATTGGATCAGTTGAAGTCCTTATTCTATTAAGACTCCTTATAAACAATAAAATTTAATTATTAGAAAATTATAAGAAATTATATCGAAATTAATAATGATAATAACATACTTTTTCTGAAGCGTTAAATTTTAACGAATAAAAACCAAGTCATTTAACCTTTTATGCTGCAACCTATTCCTTTTCTTGGAGTGGTTAAATTCAAATGTTCTCAAGTTTTGTTCATAACCTGTTGAACTTACAAATTGACTTAAAATCTGAATTGCAAACCTTTGCAATCATAGAACACTAGTTATGAATTGATCCCACTAAGAAATTGTAAGTGGTAAGATAACAAAAATAACATTATAAACAAAATAAAATGATGATTAATTTTCAACAAATAAGAAAAAGGAAAGAGCTAATACCAAAAGAAAGTTTTCCTCTTTGGAGAATAGCAATCGGTATCCCAAAATCCCCAAAAGATGCCTTATAAAGCTCCATTCGTGAGCTTAAGAGATCTTGCATGCCCAACAATTGTTATAATAGTTAATAGCATTCCTCTATTAACTTTACCTTTTTTAGTAAATTTGGTCTAAAATAGACTAGGATTCAAAAATGCCCCAGCTGCAAACAACGAAGAAAAAAGTTGCCTTTCCCATCTCTCATTGATGATTGCAAGATATGGTAAGTACAAAGAAGGCCTATGTTTCATATTGTCCTTGATTACTTCCTTCACTCTCTCCATGACATCAAAAGAATAACTCATTGTTGGCTTTTCTTCACTATTAGCTAAGCGAAGCACCCTCACTAAAGGCTCACAAACTTGGATAACAAATTAACATTAAAACCAAAATTCTCTATCTTCCAGTATAATTCTAGAAACCTCCATTCTAGCATTAGACCTAGCATGCTGAGATGTAACCCACTTATCACTTATAACATTTATCTTAACTCTTTTTTCATCATAACAAAATACTAAAGTGATAAGAAATTTGTTACAAATCTTGTCAGAGTAAGATGACAGAAATTTCTACCATTGGTAAATTCCTTTCTTATTAAATTCAACAGCCATGCACGATTATAAATGAACTTTGTCACCTTTTTAGCTTTCTGCATAGTCTCGTCAATAATAGGAAAATATCTACGATCCCTTGTATTCTCCAGCATTAGGTCAACACAATGTACAACATAAGGAGTCCAAAAAAAAGAATTATACTTATTCTGCAACCTTCTTCCTGCTACTTTATAACTGAAATTATTGTCAATAATAAACTAAACAATGTTTTCTGGCCCTATTTCATTCACAACTTTATCAAATATCTCAAAGAAAGTCTTAGTATTCCTAATAAGGCCAAATGCATTAATAGACTTCAAAAACATTGAGCCATTTATATAATAAACCAAAAACTTAATAATAGGCTCTTGTCTTTTATTTATTCAACCATCACATATGATTGAACATCCATAAGTATCTTAATTCACTTTTTTTCCTCCCAAATAACTTCTATTTTCATAAACAGAGCAACTTAAAAATTTATCTCTTAAGTTATCAATTCAAGGAGCTTTGTATCTGAAATATTAAAGGCTATAACATCTACATAGGGTGATAATAGTGTGATTGTGAAGCATTGAACGATGAACCTGTATCATACCACCATCTAGCTACTACCATATCTACATTGTGAGTCGCATCTCTTGATTGTATGGCACTAGGAATTGAATATTAGGCTCTAGGAGTTGTTCGTGGTGCAAAAAAACTAGTCACCTACCTTCTTTTCGTAACATCAAGTTCAAGTGCTTCTTGTTAATCCTAGGATGGACCATTACCCCTGGGATGGACCGCTACCACCTTCAACATTTTAACAATCACCAAGAGAACTAGCAAATGAACTTCCACTACCAATTTCAAAATTCAACCTTTCCCTTCTATCTTTCTCATATTGATATTCTTTAATAAATGTTTTCATATTTCACTTCGCATTATGGTTTATTTTTTTACAGGATTTCACATCTCCTTTAACCCCAGCTATATGTTTCTTTAATCGGGGATTCCTCCACCTTTTAAATAATTAACAAAATCAAATTGGTCAATCATTGGTCATGATTAGATTTTCCTCCTAAAGTTGTATGGAATGGCTGATTTTAGTATGATTCATATGAGGTGGATGTTGTTTTGAAGGATCACCACTTATGGTTGTAATATATTGTTTATCATCAATTATATAAGTGATTCCTTTTAATTCCTTATACTTTATGAGGGTTGTGGTCTGAGAGCTTGAATCTAAGATATGGAACATAGTTTTTTCATTCATTATAGCTAATGGTACCCAATTTTGAGTGAATATTAGTTTTTGAGCTTGATATTCCATTGAATGCTTTCTTGTTTCACTAGCTTTGATGGATTTTATGCTACATTACCTAAATACATCTCATCTTAACCATTTCCCACATTACAACATTAGAAAATTCCTTTGATTTATGATTATGCAAATGAATCTTAGTGGTGGAGAAATGAAAGGATATGCAAAGTTATGGAATGTATTGATCATGAATGGTGTTTGAGTGTACCTATGGATCAATGATATTTCCACACACTTTATCCAAGTCTACCACTAGATTACTCAGTTTATAAAGTTGATGATTGTTGATTGATCATGAATAAAAGCATTTAATGTTTAGCTCTTGTCATAGTTTTAAAAGTTATTCATTTTTTCTTATGATTATATATTCTTAGAAAATATGGAAAATGTGGAAGTGTTTTGTTTTATGACTTTAATTTTGTTGTTTTGCTTGAGGACTATCAAAAGTTAAGTGTGGGGGAATTTGATGTGTGTTTAATTGTTTATACATTCACTCCTTAACATTTAGTAATTATTGTTGTGAAATGCTTAAGAAATTCATTTTGGTTCACATTTGGTTTTAGGTACAATTTTGAAGTACATGAGCTAAAATGAGTTAAAAGCACATTCTTTGAGCCAACATCTTGATTTTCAAACTCAATTGCACTTATAAAATAAGAAGGAGATGGATTAAGGTGAGGATTAAATAAAAAATTACAAGAAGAACAATAATTCAGTAAGACCTGAGAGATACAAGGCCGTGTATCTATTTACATGATCGTGTATACAATTGGAAGATACTTTTTGTACTTAGATGGTTGGAAGGTTGGATACACAACCATGTATCCAACCATGTTCCTGCACGAAATCTTATTTTTTAGGTTACACAATCATGCATCTAACCATGCATATACCTAAAAACCTAGTTTTTGCTATAAATTGACATTTTAAGAGGCCAAACGGACATGGAATTGTTTTAGGAATTTGTGAAGGGGCAGAGCATTTACTCTTTGGAGATATATGGAAGGCTAGCATTGTTGTTCTTTCTCTCTCTAGGGATCATTTATATTATCCTTTACTTGTTGATTTGGGTATTCATGTATGGATAATTAGTATTATCATTGTCTTTTAATTGCTAATGTATGAACCCAATGCTAAAATATGAAATACAATAAGTAATAGTTATGTTTTAGATTCATTTGGGGCAATTAATGGTGTTGAATCAATAAGGATAGTGTATCATAGGTTAAATGACCCGAGATTGTGTGGTTGTTGCCTAGATTAATTTATTTTCCTAGTTTAGAATGCGACTATCCTACTAAATCTAGAGAGCTTGTTCTAGGATGTTCAATAGCTAGGTTTGGTTAAAGAGCTTGTTTTAATTAAACATGAATTAAGGGAAAACTAAGGTTAACAAAGCTTATTTTTAACTTATGATTAATAGTTTCTAAGAGACATGTGAGAATAACAAGATATTGAAGTATGTTTATTCTTTTATAGGTTAAGATTAAGCTAAGAACTAGATTCCAAACTCATTCATCAATTTTCACATTTTGATTCTTTTTAATTTGATTTGTTTTCCTTTGTTCAATTTTACTTTATTTTGTTATTTGTACCCAACTAAAACCCCTATATCCTAAACACTAATTTCTTTCATTGTAAAAGCTATACAAACACTCCCTATAGATATGATCTCTACTTATTGCCGCTATAAATCTTAGTACGTAGAGTTGGGTTTATTTTCTACTGCATTCGACATGAATCATGACTGTTCATCTATAATCATTAAGCTTCTTTGGATTGGGGAACTTAGGCACCAAAATAAGAAATGTATTGAAAATTTCAATAAGTAACTTGCCATTATTGAAGAACTCATGTATTACCTTAGTAACCAGTGATTGCATAAGGTCTCATTTTTCTTGAAATAACTTGGCATTAAATCCATCTAGCGTAGGAGAATTATTTGGAAGAAATAAAAATAACACCTCTTTTATGTAGATTTTTGATCCTATTTGATAGAACTAACCATTTGACTAGTTAGAAAGGTAGGAAGACTTGCAATGTGAGTAGATAAAAGTGACTTCTAACCCTCATGCCATTCTCATTCTCTAAAAAACTCTCATGTTTTCTTCTCCTACCTTGAATCACACCAAAAAAGTATTTGGAATTTCTATTGTTATATACCTCAATGACCTACAAGTAATTATACTATTCTTATTTCTCTTTCTTCAAAAGTGAGGAATTAGTGGGGTCCTTGACTAAAAGCTTCCAAGTCAATGACAAATTCTTAAGGACCTGCTCTTTATTGAATTCAAAGGGTATGTATTAAGATTAAAGAGCTTAATGCTTTCAGCTTTGATATATTTTAGCATTTTAACACACTAGAAAGTTTTATAATTATACCAACAAGATTTGCAATATTTGAATCAAGCTAAGAGTCTTTTAGTAGGGAGTTGGAGAACCTAAAAGGTGATTTTTGTTTGATCAAGTTGCCATTGATACATATCATAATAGGAGCATGATTAGAAAATAGTGGTTCCTTAAACACTATATAGCTTTCAATTACTTTATTAGTTAGTTGTTGTTTAATAAGCACCTGTTTAGCTTTCTTTGAACATTTCTATTTCCCTTCTGATAATTGTTCCATATGAATATAGGCCCTTGATATCTATGATCAATAAGTCTAAGAAAATAATTTCATGTATTTAGTTTTTGAGTATTGATATGTAACTTTCCTTGCCCCTAAGGATTCAGAAAAAGAAAATAAATAGCTAAAGTTCCCTACCACCATCCATGTAATTGATATGTTTAGATTAATATCCTACAAGTCTTTCCACAAGCTAACCCTTTGAAATTCCCAATTAGCAGCATAAACCTTTATTATAGCTATAAGAATGTCGAGCAACTTTAGAACAAATTAACAATCCATTAGTTGATTAGTACAGTAGCAGTTGGAGAGAACAAGGTGAGCTAGATCTATTACTTCTATAATCCTTCCATTAGGATGTTTAGAGTGATTGCTTAAGGCTTTCTAATATACTGAGATAAATTTTATCCCATTTAGAAAAACTTCCTCTTTCATTTTGATTTCCACCAAAACAATGAAACAAGACTAACTAGTTTGAAAATAATCCTTTAAAGCTAGTTTTTATTGGGACAATTTAATCTCCTAATATTCCATACTTTGCTAATCATTAAGATTGAGAGGACTTATTCCTTCTCCTATTTTTATGAATTTTAGTCCCTGTTACTTGCCCTCTTCATGCTACATTCTAGTTTCAATATTGCCCTTTTCATTAACATGATTAATAGAACCTGAGGTAGCTACTCTATTAGTTTCTATTAATTCAATTATCACATGACTAATTATTTGATTTTTTTCCATTCACAATTTCTTCTTCCTTATTCAGTTGAAATTGAGAAATAGCCTCTTGCATATTTTCTTCTGCAATATTTTGTTGAGTTTCAGTTAAAGTCACCAACTACTAATTCTTTGCCTTATACTTTAATTCTTAACTATCAGACAAGGATATAGTATGCTTACTACCCATATCTTCATCATAGCTATGATTGTCATTAAACTTAACAACCTTAACAACTTCTACTTCATCTAATTCTTTATGACTGCTAATTGTCTTTCCTGAGTTAGCTGGATGAGTTGCATGATGAACTTTATCATTTCTATTTCACAATCATTTTGCATTGCTTTGGGTGCACTTCAATGCTGCTTTATTTCATTGACTACTTCATTGACATTTCTCTTAGGGATCCACATTTTAGTAAGAAGTTTCATATATGGCTTCCATGGATAAGATAACACAATTATGTCCACCAATTCTCCAGTAGACTTAAACTTCTAGATGGAAATACTTTCTAGCATACTCTACTTGTGCTCCACTTCAATACACACTCTCGTATAACCTACCTTTTTTTTAATATATTTACAGTGTTGTCATCTATAGTTAAGGTAGTTCCAATATAACTAGCAAAGTAACTCAAACGTTCAAATGACCAATATTTAAGAAGGATTTTATGCACATTTATTATCATAGTTAAAAGGCCACCAAGTGAGTTTTTTGTGCAGTCCTTTTGTGTGTGATCCTGTCAACACTTGAAGTGAAAATTGTTAATCCCTACAAGAATTTGATGCGATATTTCAACAATTATTTTTGACTTTTATAGAGTTCCCAATATACTCCAATAATGTCTCAATAATTATTTGCCTTCCTTTCTTGACCTCACCATCCTAAAATGATCATCATCGTACAATCTCAACAAACATAATTTGAGAGGCAACATAACCTTCATGTTTTCAGGCTTGCCACCAAGCTTTACTCTCAACAATAGAACTTTCATCAAAGCTGTTCCTTCTCACTTTACAACAGGCAGTTCCTGAGTACCAAGCGCGCAGTGAACTATACGTGCCATCTCGGTCATTTCGCAAGTTTTTGGAAACTACCTGTTTGATAAAGCAAAAGGGCCCCTCCTCCCCATCCACCATTTCTTTGAGTTTCAAGAATATTTCTATTGGATTTTTTTCTTATTTATTATATTTATTTATTTATTTATAAAAATCTAATAACATGTATTGCATTTACTGACTTTTAATATTGGGATATTTGGAGTATTTCTTATCTGAACGAAAAGTAAAAAGAGGAACTTTTAACCTGACATAAAGGCTAAATCAGAGTGAGTCCTATAATAGAGTCATCTTTTAATTAACGGTGCTAATTACCATAGAAAATATAAAGTTAGTGTGTGGCTTCTTAAATATATTAGATAGGTTTTTTCAACTAATTATTATCCTATAAAATTTTCTTTTATATTAAATGTACTTATGATTGGTTTTAGAACATGTTTGTTATTGGTTGATTTATTGCTCTTTAGGTGTTGGGATTCTAGCTTTCAGTATCCATTGATCCATTAAAAGTTTTTAAGGCTTTTTCCCAGATTTTAATATTTTGTTATTTATTTTTAATGGTTTAATAGCAAGTTTAGCATTCTGCAGATATATAGTTGCTATTAGTAGTTCAAGTTCGGGTCTTTTAATTTAGTTTGGTTTGAGGTTTCACATTTGTTTATTTTTGTGCAAATTTTGAGATTAATTATCAATCTTTGTTTACTTTTTTAAGTATTATTAGAGTCGTTTAGGGGCTTATTATGATTGTCATCTTTAGCTTGTATTGGACATTATGGTAGGGGAGGTGGCTTTGAATTATGATGATAGATTAAAGGTTAGTCCTTTGATGAGTTTTAGGTCTAGAAGAAGAAAAGATGTTAATGGATTATAGATGATTATAGATTTGTTCTTAAAACATTGAGACCTTTACAGGGAAGTCTTTAGAATTAATGGAGACTTTAGAAAATTATAAGATTTATATAGCATGCTTCTAGAAGACAAAGTGGACAAAGGCTAAAGTAAAAGAAATTAATGGTTCAAACTTTGGTATTTAGGGTGTTTGAGACAACAGAATGGGTAGGTATCATAGTTTTCAAGAACTTATAGAACATTTTGTGGAAATCAAAAAGACTAATGATATGATTATGTACTTAAAGATAGTGGTGAAGGGTGTATTTTTAAATGTGGTGTGTGCTTATATACCTTAAGTAGGGTTGGATGAACAACTTAAGTGCAAATTCTGGGAAGAGCTAGATGAGGTGATTCAAAAAATCCCTTTTGATGAAAGAGTCATTCTAGGAGGAGAGTTTAATGGTCATATAGGAGTAACCTCGAATGGATATTAATAAACGCAGCCTCAGACGAACCAACCTTGTCTCCCTTCTTGATCAACTCCACAGGGGTGATAATTTCAACAGTACCCTTGTT
>JANSVA010421382.1:0-20751 GCA_025504915.1 Erythroxylum reticulatum | reverse complement strand
TTGAAAAAGTTTCTTTTTCAAGAAATATCAAAGGCTTTGTGTATTCACAAAAAGATTACACAATTCAACCCCCCTTTTATGTACGTCATATATTGTACATAAGTTCTATATTAACTTATGATTTACTTCAAAATAGACTGATTCTC
Source organism: Erythroxylum reticulatum (assembly GCA_025504915.1). Lineage (NCBI taxonomy): Eukaryota > Viridiplantae > Streptophyta > Magnoliopsida > Malpighiales > Erythroxylaceae > Erythroxylum > Erythroxylum reticulatum. The sequence continues at coordinate 20,605 of JANSVA010421382.1, read as the reverse complement.
TGTATGTACTAACAAAGAAGTATATTGATGAGATAGTGAGACTGCATGGGATTCTAGACTCTATAGTTTCTAGCAGGGATCCTCGATTCACTTCAAGATTATGGGGAAGCTTACAAGAGGCTCTGAGGACCAAATTAAATTTTAGCATGGCTTTTCATCCCCAGACATATGGTCAATCTGAGAGAACCATAAGGACCCTTAAGGAATGCTCAGGGCATGTGTGATAGATTTTAGGGGAACTTAGGATGAACACTTGCCATTGATCGAATTTGCTTATAATAATTTATATCATTTGGGCATTCAGATGGCTCCTTATGAAGCACTGTATGGAAGGAGATGTAGAACTCTGATATGATGGGATGAAGAATGAAAGAGGAAACTGATAAGGCTAGAGTTGCTTCAGATGACAGTCGATAAAGTTAATTTGGTTAAGCAATGGCTTAAAGTAACACAGTATAGAATAAAAAGTTATACTGATGCACACCGGAAGAAAATGGAGTATGAAATCGGTAAGAAAGTCTTTCCTAAGATGTCTCCTTGGAAAGGAGTCATGAGGTTTGGAAAAAAGGGCAAGTTGAGTCCGAGATATGTAAGTCTTTATGAGATTGTAGGGAAGATTGGACCGCTAGCCTATTGGTTGGCACTGCCACCAGAATTGTCACAGATACATGACGTCTTTTATGTGTCCATGTTAAGGAGATATAGATTGGATCCCTCCCATATTATTCAAACCATTGAGGTTTAGTTGAGAGATGATCTGACCTATAAGGAAACTCCAGTGGAGATCTTGGACACTAATGAGAAGGTCCTCAAGAATAAGACAGTTCAACTAGTCAAAGTCTTATGGAGAAACCATTTTGTAGAAGAGGCCACATGGGAACCTTTGGAAGCTATGAAGGAGAAGTACCCACACCTCTTTAACGATTGAGGTAAGAATTTCGAGGACGAAAATCTTTTAAGAGGGGGAGAAATGTTGGCCATGGAATTTTTTTCTTGATGAATAAGCATGATTAGATTAATTTTGGAGTCTTGCTAGATTAATTTGTGTTGGAATTAATTAGTATGTTAATGTAAGTGAGATTATATGACATAGGTTAATTGAATTAAAGTGTTAGGGTGATAAGATTACATGAGGGGCATTGTTGGAACATCAATTAAGTTATAAAGTCTTAAGGCATTAAAGGGTATAAAAGAGGAGAGAAAGAAAATTTGTCGTCTTACATTTTAGAAGAAGCTAGATGCGTTAATGAGAAAAGAGAGAAGAGAGAGAAGCATGGAAAAAAGAGAGAGAAAGAAGAGAAAAGAAGGGAGATCATCTAGGTTTCAATTTTTCTTAGTCTTTAAGAGGGATTTTGAGGTTATGTAAAAAGGGAAAAAGGTAGAGGAAGACAAGAGCTTTCTTTTAAACTAAAAATCTCTTCATTTGGTGAAGATTTAAAGTAAGAGCATATTTAATGCTTTGGATTTTGGAAGGGTTTTGGTTCAAAGAGCTTAGAAAATGCCTGGGTATAAGTATTCTAGGATCAATTTCATGCATAGGTTTCTTTGGGTTTTAAAATTGGTTTTCTTTTGAATGGGGATTCTTACTAATGTTGAAGAGAGGCAAGAGGAGCAATAGGAGAGACATCCTTGAGCAAGTTTTCAAGCATGGAGACTAAGGTCGGTTACATTTTTATAATTGAATAATAAGCCATCAATGTTTCTTTTAAGAAAAGGAAATAAATGTTTTTAACTGCTTGTAAATGTGCATTTATTGCTCTTTAAATGCTTTGAGAAAGTGCTACATAGTGTGTGTATGAATTTTGTGGATAAACTATGAAAAAAAATGGAAATGATTTTGAAAGGATACCAAGTATATGAAATCAAGTTGCCAAAACTGTGCCAATTAGGCAAACTGTTTTCCGTTCATGAATTGCATCTTATGTGGGTTTGGTGTAGTCCATTCAAGAATGTCACGTGTAAGTTAACTAAGTTAAAGGCTTCTCTCACCTACCAACTAGTGGCACAGAGCTCCTTCATGGACTCCTTCAAGTTTACGCCTACACAGGACCATTATATGGAATTGTGTAGTTCATCATGTTTATTGATCTGCCCAAACCATTATGATGTGCTTATGTGATTACATGTTCAAATGTGTTGGCAAGTTTGATGATGCATGAATTAAGTTGCTTATGAATTGTTGATAAATTGAGATTTGGGAAAATATATGTAACTTGACTCAATGTGAGTTTTAAAATGGTTTTTGCTTACTATCAATTATAAAACTGTTACCCACGAGCTTTAAGCTCACCCTCATTCCTCCCCATCTACAGGAAATGAACAAGATATTGAGTGATCATGTTAAGAGTCAAGGCATCACTCCAATTTGCATATTTTGTTTTTTTGAAGTTAAATCATGTAAAATAAGACTTTAGTCTCATTTTGAGAAATCATCATTCTTATAAAGTTGGTATTTTTGGATTATGATGTAAAGTAGCTCGAAATGCCTACTAAAGCATTTGTAAAACTTCATTCTTTTGATGTTAATGAAATGTGAATGGTAGATGGATGATGTGAGTTGAAATTTGATATACGTGAAGAAGCAATCAACTTGAGTTGATGATTTTGGAACATAAATCGTTGATATATATATACATATGTATGCATAAGTGTCATACTATGGAAAGGAAGATAGGAATTATAACTGATCAGATATAGTTGAAGGTGATGAGACAAATAAGTTGATATTTGAGAGTTTAATGAAATCATTTTGGTAGCTGAATGGTTGCACTGAGAACATTCCAAGTTTGCATAGTGCAAAATTTCAAGTCTTTCATAAAGGAAAAATTCGTGTTCTAACTTTAGGGGAAAATCTAGATTGATCTGGGAAGAATTTGACAAGTTGAATTCATAGAAGTTGTAGCTTGTCTTTCTAGCTTTCCAACACTATAAAGTATGTAAATTTTAGATATCAGAGTCAAAAGTTATAGTCCTTATAAGTGGAGATGCTCATGAGTACATAACGTATCGTCTAGTGAGAACGTATCATCTGGTAAGGACGCATCGTCTTGTGAGGACATAACATCTAGTGATGACGTATCATCTTGTGAGGACGTATCGTCTAGTGATGATGTGTCGTCTGGTGATGACGCATCGTTTGGTGAGGACATATCGTCTGGTGATGGCGTATCATCTTGTGAGGGCGCTTCGTCTGGTGAGGATGTATCGTCTTCTGAGGATGCTTCATCTAGTGAGAACGTATCATCTGGTGAGGATGCTTCATCTAGTGAGGATGCTTCGTTTAGTGAGGACGCTTCGTCTGGTGATGACGTATCATCTGGGGACGTCATATCGTCTGGTAATGACGTCATATCATCTAGTGCACTGTTCATCTAATCCTATCATCTGCTCACATATTTAACCCTATAGACGATCAAATTTCACTTTATAGTCTTCACAGAAGTTGTAGATCTAGAAGTTACTCTTTCAAACAGTATAATAAAGACCCCAATCAGAGGTTTGCAGAGGAAGTTATTCCAATTCTCCCAAGAGGGGTACAATATGATTGAGGACATAAACATACTTGATTCTTTTGTCCATAACTTCATCATTTGACCTCCAAATGAAGTGATTCTTTAAGGAATAGACTCCTAATCCATTTTTCTATGTCTCCTAAAAAATTGATAGCTTTTGATGTAGATTTGAAAAATATTGATGTAAAGAATATGAGGGTTTGGTTGGAAGAGCATAATCGAGTTATGAACGTACTTGGATTTTTTAGGCACATTTTAAGCTATAGAGCTTCGAATGAGGTGGTTCTTATTTCAAAATAAACAAGAGGCTGAGATTTACAATTTTTTTAAGAAGTCAAATTATGATTTGGTTTTTAATAGGTTTGGGCACATCACCCTTATGGGATGATGGCTAATGAGAAGTCATTGAAATAACTCTACAAGGAAGCCTGCTCATGCTTTATGACTCCAGATTGTTGGACTCTGGAAACTGCAGGGTATTAGGCTCATGTTCTCATGAATCCGATGTTGTGCTCCGAAAGTGGGGTCCAACACCAATTGCTAGCTTTATTCAATACCAACGAAGTGTTACAAATAAAAATTTCTTGTTGACTTTAAACCATCAATCCCATATCTGTCAGTTCAAGATCCTTAATCATTTAGTTTTGAAAGACTTCACAGTCCTTCCCTAAGTTATACTAAGAGTTCCCTAAAGATATAATGAACAAATCATTATTCTTAAACTTTTTCATATACAGTAGAACCTCACTAATGCTCTTATTGGATTCAAGCTACAGTAAATAATAATCAATTATACTACTAGGCTCTCAATGCCTACTTTAGTCCAGGCAAAGCTTTCATGAGCAAATATACTTTGTCTTCAACTCCTTTAATAAAGAAATCCTTAGGCTGATCAAAATAAATCTCCTCCTCTAAATTGCTATTAAAAAATATTAACATTAAGTTGGTAGATCTTCCAACTTTGTTAAACAAATAAAACCAAAGCTGACATAATTGTTTCAAACCTTTCTATAATTGTAAAGGGCCTAAGAAATTCAATTCCATAATATTAAACATATATTTTTAACTATAAGTCTTGCTTTCAACTTGCTAATACAATCATCAACACTCAGCTTGGTTACTAAAACCATTTTACTATAGTGACACCTTTGTGGCTTGCTCTGTCAATTAGCTCCTAAGTTTCATTTTTATGAATTATACTAAACTCTTTTTTCATTTTTTTTACAGTTAAATAACTAAGGTCCATCATTCTAGCTTATCCACTTAGGAATTGCTGCATTACATCTCTAGTAAATATCTGTAAGTCATTTTTTTTATCATTAATACATCTTTACTATAATCATCATTGACAATTAAATTTTCTTGTTCTTGAGAGATTTAACTCTCATTATGCTTATTTTTTAAGACTTTATTTGATATTTTTCTTAGTTCTAAGCTTTCCATTTATTAAACTTCAAATTCCTACTTGTTGTAAATTTTTATAATTGCTGCAAATAAACTCTAGAACCTTTTAAAATGCCATTATATTTAAATAGACTCTCTACTTGCTTATCAAGTCTATTTATGTTTACATCCAAATTATGTACATGAAAATTGCTACCAAACTCCCTAAGATGTGAACTAAAGGTTTAACACCATTATAGGCTTCATATGGCGTTTTACCCTTCAACGATCTTATAAGGAGCTTGTCATATAAATCTAGTGCCATATTCACTACTTCTACCCAAAAGTTTCTTAGAATTTTCTTTTCAAGCAATAAATATCTTCCATCTCCTTAACAATTATATATTTTTTCACTCAGAACATTTTTCTCTACTGTGTAAGTGATTATAAGTTAGCGTTCACTATATGCAGTTTCAAAAAATGCATTAAAATTTTCTTAATTGTATATTATGTCATTGTCAAATCTAATCACTTTTAGTTTGATTTCACTATAATTCTTAACCTAAGCTTTAAAGTTTTTTTTAAAAAACTACTTTTGATGTTTGTTTCATTAAAAAAATACAAAATACATTATGTTAAATCATTAATAAACATATAAAATTTCTATCATCATTCAGGAAAGGGGTCCTCATTGGTTTGTAGATATCTTTATAAACTAAATGCAACTTTTTAGTTACTTTCCAGGCTTGATTAATTGGAAAAGTTAACTTTCTTTGCTTTCTAAGCTGACAAACACCAAAAACATCATTATGATGATACATAGGAGGCACTATTTCACTAAAATATGATACATAGGAGGCACTATTTCACCAAAACATTCTTTTAAAGTTGGTATATAGAATGATAATTTACATATCCCATTCTCTTCTATCTATAAAGTTAAATCATTAACTAAATTATGCACACAACATAATTGTAAACATTATGATTCAAGAAGAAATATATATTTGCCATTTTTATACAAACTAATTCAATGCAAAAAAAAAGGTCATAATCCACACAATTTCTATCCTTAAAAGGTACAAAATAATTTATTTTGAGCAATTGTACACTCAACTAGTTCTAATCCATTTTAGAAGAAAATAACAAATCAAGAATCAATATAATAACTAATAAAGTCTCCACAATGACTAATCCTCTTCCTCTAGATTAATGCATTTTTTATTTCCAATATTTAACTTTAAAGTGAATAATTTTTCAGTTCTTTGAAGACACTTAGATATGAAGCTATATAGTATGTGTAGCTATTATCAATAAGCTAATTTCTTTTGGTGTTGTTACTAACTACATAAAATGAAGTAATAAATGTTTCCTTATCTTGTTGATGATTACTTTGTGTTCAATTTTTGCCATCAATAGCTTTCCAAATAAGATATTATATTATAATAAGAACATGGTGGAAAATTTTCTTCACCACCCTCTCTATTAGTCTCTCTTTCTTTTTCGTGTCTTACAATGAGAACAAGGTGGAAATTTTTTCTCTACCTCAATTTATATTGGTCTCTCCATCTTTCTTTTTCTTATCCTTTCTATCGTAAACATTCCTCCTTCCCTTTTGATACGAATTACCCATATCTTTGTGTTTTGCCTATAAAGAACCAACAAGTGCTTCTTTATATCTAATAACCCTTCTTTGCTTTTGAGATTGCAATACATTAGCCAACTCATATATGAAACCTAAGAGAGATTCTTTGAATTCTCCAATAAGGGTATATTGGCCTCAAACTTTTCAAGTAAACTTACCTTTCCAATAACTCTTTAATTTGTCAGCTCTTCCTTAAGCAGTTTGATTTTGTTTATGACAATCATAAGCTTTTAAACATATTTTGAATATCTCAAAATCTTCCATCTCGAGATTCTCATATTCTCTTTTTAATTTTATGACGTGCATCTTCTCTATCTTGTTGGTGCCTCATAACTCCTCTTTAAGTTTAACTAAACTTCTTTTGTTATCTCACATGCCATGTTCAATCATAAAAATTATATTTTACTTAGCTTTAATATGTAGCTTAACACCTTAAACTTCTTAATGGAATCCATATTATGGTTCCCTAATTGAACTATAGTAGGATTCTCATGCAATGAAAATGCATCAATACCAATTTTTAGTTCTTCCCACAAATCACTAGTTTTGAAATATGTCTTAGTTCTGACAGCCTAAATTTGATAAATTTTTCTTATAAATACAATTGGAAGAGAGGTCTAGAAATAATTTAAAAAATCATTTGACTATTTCAATTTTTCAAAGAGAGTTTCTTGGTATTTATCTTTTAAACTCTCTATAGCTTATAAACTCATAAGACCTTAAAATTAAAGTTCTAATATCATTTATTTTATTATAAATTAAATAATAACCAAAGCACACAATCTTGATAGAACTTTTCTATTGTAGAAAGTCAACAATACTAAGAAAAAAATAGAGTATTTTTTTAAAAAAAGTTACTTATCAAACTTTCATTCAAGCATGCTTAAAGATATAGAATAGACATAAAATTTTCTAATGAACTAAATTTGTAACTACTCTGTGTACTTAAAGTAGAGATCTAAACTTAAAAAAAAAGGATCATCACAAAATAACATTAACTATTTATTATAATATATTAAACAAATTTAATATATTTTCAACATATTGTTCAAGTTAGTAGCTAGATAGTTTCAACTTCTATAATCATTCATCAATAGTTTTATCATAGGCCTTACTCTATAGTATCTCGTAATTTGATACAGAAAGTTAATATGGAATAACTAATACAAAGATATAACGTTTTCTACATTTTAGTGAAAATAAAGGAAAATTTTCCAAAATGTTCTTCAGTTACTATATATATTATCACATTTTACTGGACTTATGTTTATGATAAGTAACCATCTTTTGAGCTACTTCAAATAGAAAACTGCTTAAAATAAGTCATAATTTATAGTATTATTTTCTATGTACAAAAATAGCATTGTAAATATTCTAAATTTCTAAATACACAATAGAAAGTCATAACTAACCACCTATGTCATTACAATAGCAAAATTATAGTTGTATATGATGAGAAGAAGACTAAGGTGCTTTATTTCTTAATTATGGATTAGCTTGTCCATTTATCATTCAAGATAAAGTAAGAACAAGTAGTAATCCATACTACATTTATCTATGATTAAAATCTTATCTTTTAGAGAATCATTCTTTGATCCAAACTCAAGGATTTAGCCTCTTCTACAAAATTCCCTTAGGTCATCATAGGGGACTTTAATAATATGTTGCACCCATATGAAGTTGAAGGAAATTCATTTCTTAGAAACCATTCAAAAGACTTTAAAGATTGTTTTACATATAAAAAATTTATAAATATAAGCATGAATAGGAACCTTTTTACATGGTGTAATAACAAAGAAAAGGAAGGCAATTTGTGAGAAAAAAATCTAGATAAGGTTATGATCAATGATGAATGGATGCAAACCTTCCCTAACAGTATGGACTTATTTTTTAATCTTCTATTTTCTCATATTATTGTCTAGCTTTCTAACAAAATTGTCAAATAAAGAATTCCTATCAGGGTTAATAACTATTTTGAAAACTTAGAGGGATTTGAAAAAGTGATTATTGAGGGCCTCAGTGTTAAAGTTCAAAGACAAAAACTTCTTATAAATATAAGAAAATTTCTTCGTATAGAGGAGGAACTTAAATTTTCAATTAGTAGAAAGTTAGAAACACTCAATAGCATGCTAATAACATGAAGGAGAGGCTTAATAGATCTCAGTTAGCTCTATATCTAAATCTAACTTTCCAAATCCTTTAAGTAGAGGAGAAGGAAGATATTTAATACTATATTAAAGCTTTAAAGTTTAATAATTCTCTCTTAATATAGCAATCAATAATATTTCAGATAAAGAATGTAGATAAGAACTCTTGATTTTTTTTATAAATCAATAGTCTTTAGGTACCTCTTTAGTAGAATAATGTCCTTGGAGGAAGTATCTATCTCACTAACTTCATAAAAAAGATATTCTTTATAAAGCTTTTTCCTTATTCCCTAATACTTTATGTTCTTCATAAAGCATTTTCCTTATTCCCCAATATTTTAGGAGCATCAAGTATTGGGAATTCTTCAATCTAACTTCTCAGTTCTACTATATAACCTTAAATTTCTCCTCAAGAAGTGGAACTACTCTCAAGGCCCTTTATAGAGAATGATGTGGAAAGAGCTCTTCTTTCTCTTAATTCTTATAAGGCATGAGTCTAGATGGCCTAACTACTTTTTCTTATTTGTAAAACTTAACCTCATTCAAATGGTGACCAGAGCAGTTTTTGAATTCTTTAGGAAGGGGAAAGTGTTGAAGAAGTTGAATAGAACATTTATTTATTTCATTCCTAAAGACCAAGCTCCTAAGTTTCTTAAAGACCAATATATTATTACAACACCTTATACAAAATCATCTATAAACACATTATGGATAAGCTAAAGTAGGTCTTACTAACTTATATTGTTACATCTCAATAATTGTTCAAAAACTATAATTGGATACAATTTCTTAAATTTTCAAGAATTATTCAAAAATTTAATAAGAAGTATACAAGTAGGAATTATCGTCTCAAAATGTATTTTCATAAATCTTTTGATTCCTTTGATTAGAATTTCGTCTTAAATGCACTAAAGTCTTTTGGACTTCCCCATATATTTGTTGGTTAGATAGAGCAATACATCACAACAGTTTTTTACAATGTTCTAGTCAATGGTGAGCCAATTAAGTTCGTTAAAAGAGCTTGGGTTTAAGGAAAGGAGGTCCTATATCTCCATACTTTTATATATTAGGTGTGGAGGTCCTTACTGTACTTATTTATGTTGAGCATAGAGGCCCTAACCATACTTATTTATAATGAGCATGGAGGTCTTGACCATACTTATTTATATTAAGCATGGAGATCCTGACCATGCAAATCATTACTAAAAAACTAGCTTAAATCCTCTTTTATTGAAAAATAGAGAAGCTTTTGATCACCTCAGTATGATTCAAGAAGCCCTTCCTATGCAATTTGATGACCCTTATATCGAATTTTGTAAAATTGATGCCCTGAAAAGATATCACTTAGTTTTAGACTCTTGCAATTTTTATCTAAGACAAAAGCTAAAATGGTATGGCTGTAAGAGGGAGATAAAATTTCCAAGTTCTTTCATAACTTCGTCAAAGGGAGAAGGCATAGAGGGAGAATTATTACTCTAAATGATTGTAATGGAAACACTATGACTAATCAAAGTAATCTCAAGTAGTTAGCTTATTCCTATTTCAAGTTTATTATAGGAGAGTCATTTAATTCCCCTAATCTACCAAATGAGCTAGTTGACTTCATTAGAAATGCTCTTAACCCTTAATATATACCATAACTGATTAATGAGGTTACCTTTAAGGAGATCAAAACTACTGTTTTTTCTTTTAACCAAATAAATCTCCTAGTCTAGATGGTTTCAATGCCATATTTTTCTAATTAACTTAAGAAATAATTGGCTTAAAAGTGACCAATATAGTCGAAGAATTCTTTAAAACTACTATGCTTCTTACTAAGCTTAATAAAATTTATATATGTCCAATGCCTAAAGTTCACTATCCATCTCCTATTAATGAGTTTAGGCCTATAGCATATTGTAATGTGATCTATAAAATGATCTCTAAGATCATAGCTACCAGAATATAAAGACTCAGCATGACTTCATTAACCCATGTAAAGGGACTTTTATAATGGGAAGGAACATAGGAGACAACATTAGCCTTATTTAGGATCTATTCAAGGGCTATGAGTATAACAAAACTATTAAGGGTTATGCAATGTAAATTGATTTCACCAAGACTTTTGATTCACTTAATTGGAATGTTATCCTGAACTCTTTGCAAATGAGTAGTTGCCTCAGTAAATTCATAACATGGATTCAAGTTTGTATTTCTATAATTTCTTATTATATGATAGTTAATGGAGAACCCTCAAGGATCTTTAAAGCAACCCAAGCTTTATAATTACTATAGAAATTATATCCAAACTAATTAACAACAATATTGCAGAAGTTCCATTACAAATGTGACAAACTTCAACTCACTTACCTAGCCTTTGCAAATAATCTTTTGTTACTTTGTGGGGATGATTTTGTCTTAATTAATATCCTGATGTAACCTCCAGACATCTTTAAAGGGTTATCTAGTCTAAAATTCAATCTAAGCAAGAGTTGTATCTCCTTCTAAACTCCTTCCTTAAGCTTTGCATTTTTGAATTCCTCCTCTTTGTTGTTGTAACTTAAATAACTCTCATTCAAATAATTAGGAGTCCTAATTTTATTTAGCAAGTTATTCGATAGCATAGAGATAAAAAAAATTGCCATTTTTGTTGATTTTTCATTAATATTTTCATTTCAAATTGAAAAAAAAGGAAGTTGATTGGTATTGTCCAAGGTTTTATCTCATATGTGTTGTAGAGTATCAAAATATTTTTAAAAAACTGGGATGATTTACAATTTCTTCATTCATTTCCACCCAATGGAATAGGTTTTTTTATTGGATGAATTGACTTCGTGATCTTGTTGAATCGTAAGAGAAAAAAGAGCGATGTTATCCATTTCACCAATTATTTGATACTTATTAGTTCTAATTTGAATTTTTTTGTTCCGATATCGACCCAGGACTCAAGATTGGCCTTATTTTGAGTCCCAATTTTATATAGGAAGTTAACTACAAAGATTTTTCTCCTCTCATTAGCTTAATTGTTAAAAGACTTCATTCTTAGTGCAATTTTTCTCTATCTTATGGAAGGAAGATCCAACTTGCTACATGTATACTAATGCTCCCATCTTATATTACCTAAAGGAGTCATGAGGTTAATTGACAAACTTAAAAGGGATTTCATTTGGAATGGATACAATAGTAGTACCAAAATTGCTAAGGTTAAATAAGTACTATTTGCCTTCCTAAGCAACATAAAGTACTAGGCTTATGCTCAATCAGGAGACTATCAAAGGTACCAGTGGATAAAAGATTATGGAAAATCTATATGGATAAGGAAATCTATACATAAGATGGATCCACACCTATTATTTAAAAGGCCAAAACATTTGGATAATTGGTGTTAAATCAACCTACTCATATACCTTTTAGTAAATACTGTTAACCATAAGTTTCAAGTAGAACTATGTTAAGAAAAAATTACTAATAGAAAGGATACTGACTTTTAGTATAATAACTGGCATAGGTTAGGCACCCTATATCAACTTATAGAATTCAATATGCTTAAAATAATTGATTTAGTAAATACCAAGGTGAGTGACATGTTGAACGCCTAACATTATCCATACCATTTAAATAGAGGATATTAAACTTCATTATCTCTCCATCAAACTTAACAAAAGAGTATCCTCATCCACATCAATTTTTGTCTTAGTCCCTTTTATGAATGACCTTCCTAAAAAAATTGAAGCTGAATTTTCTAAACTATCTCTATCAAGTTTTAAGATGAAAAATTCCACTAGAAATCCCAAATCATTAACTTAAACTAAAACATCCTCTATAATACCAATAGGATGAATATAAGAGCAATAAGCTAACTGAATAATTACATTAGTTTCTCATAAAGAATTCAGATTTAGAGCTCAGTAAATTAAGTATAGCATGACATTGATAAATGCACATAAGTCTGGCACAACACACTCAATTTTCTTATCATCAATGACACAAGGAAGTTTAAACATACCTAGATCTTTGAATTTTCTAATAATTTTCTATTTATCACAGCTAATACATTCATACTTAAAATTATTCTTAAAATTATTCTCTCTTTATCCTTTAGCTTCCTTTTATTTATAGATAGTTTTTAAAGAAATTTTCATGTTTCAAAGTTTTCTTGATGGCTTTTAGAAGTGGTATATTAATTTCCACCTTTTTGAAGATCTCTAAGATCTCTCTCTCTCATATTCCTCTTCTTTTGATTTAGCCAACTTGTATAAGAAAGGAGGCACATGTGTGTTAGATGATATAAGTAGAGAAAAATTATAGTTTACCTTAGTTACATCTTGAGTTGGAACTTCATCTTTCTTCTTTCATTCTTCATCATTTTCTACCTTAATTGGTAAGGAAGATCATAATTAAATCTCCTTCCCACTTCTCAATGTCATTGCCCTCACATTCTCTATAAAATTCACCACTATTTGTTAAATTAATTTTCCCAATGTTTATGCTCCCAATTTATTAACAGAGGTGACTAATTAAGTTATCTAAGCTCTTAAGTTTTAAAGGCTTAATCTGGTATCTTGTTGAAATTTATGGGTTTTAGTAACAAGTGCCTTAACAATTTCATCCAAAGACATACTTGAATTTGAAGATTGAGATTGAGCATGTATAGGTTCTTGAGGTTGTCTATTGAGATTGTGAGGTTGGTATCTATCTTTCCTTTCTTGATTTTCATATTTAAACTCAAATGATCCTTCCATCCTGGATTATAATGATTTGACTAAAGGTCATATTTTCAATGAGATTGACCAGGAAATCCTTTTATTGTATTAGATTCTTGAATGGAGTCTTGTTGCAATGTAAGGAATATATATATAAGATGCACCAAGAATGAGCATATTCTATAACACTTATGCCAATTACAGTTGACCTACAACCATTTGACAAACTAGAACAATTAAATCCAAAATTTTATCCTCAAAGTTAGTATTACTAACCTCATTCACTCACTTAACATCTCCATCCATACTTATCTCTAACTGTTGAGAATTTTAGGCCATATTTAAAATCAATTGTTTAGAGGCTTTTAGTGTTTTGTTTACTAAGGGTCCTCTACTAGCTACCTTTACCATAATCTTATCAAGTGGTAGTAGTCCTTCATAAAAGTACTAAATCTAAAGTTGATCAGGAATCTGATTGTGTAGGAAGTTAGCACATAATTCCTTAAGCCCCTCCTAATATTCATACTATGTTTCGTTATTAAATTATCTTATCCCACATATCTCTTTTCTAATATTGGATGTTCATGATGCAGGAAAGAATTTCTCCAAGAACTATCTTTTCATCTCATTCCATATTGTCACTGAGTCAGTGAAAAGATGATAAAGTCGATCATTTGACTTATCTTTTAATGAGAATGGGAAGTCTTTAAGATTGATTTGCCCTTATGTCACTCCTTATGGCTTCATTCCATAACAAACAACATATAACTCTTTCAAGTGTTTATATGGATTTTCACCTGGAAAAACAAAAAAAATAGGAAGTAAGTTGTTCTAACCAGGTTTTAATTCAAAATCTAACTCAACATTTGGAAATGTTATTCATAAGGGTTGTTGATTCAAACTTGGTGTCGCTAACTCTTTCAATATTCTAACATCAAGATTTGCCATATTTTCTTAAACTTCTTAAAATTTGAATCTTCATTAATTGTTAGATCTATCTCAACTTTCACTTTTAAAGGAGAATGACTTTTCCTCACTTAGAAGAAACTAAAATAATTCTCCAACAATAGTGTAAAAATTTTGAGCAGACTGTTGAACCATTTAAAATTAATTCTAATTCACTAGGGGCCTATTTGTTTCCATTTTTATTGTTGGTTTTCTATTTTTGTTTCCAAATTTAGTTAAAAAACCTATTTGTTTAAGATTTTTGGTTTCTTCCAATTTTAAAAAATATGAAAACTATAAAAAAAAGTGGTTTTTGTTTTTGTTTTTGTTTTTATAATCTGATTTACTATCAAATAAATATATATTAGTTACTTATTTAATATATTAATTATTAATGAGAACTATGGATAATTTAATTTAATATTGTATATTTAATTAAATAAAATTAATTATTAATATGAATTATGAATAATTTGATTTTATTTAATAATTTTAAATTAAATTTTAATAATTTTTAATTAAATTATAGAATTTAATTTAATAAATATTAATTAATATAATTACTCTTAAAATATCTTCAAATTATGTATCTTTAAAAAATTTTGATTTAATAATTAAAATATATTTAATATAAATGTTAATTTTTAAATTATTTATTTTAATGAAATAAAATTAAATATTATATAAAAGATTAAAATTAATTTATTTAATTAAAAATAATTTACTTTTAAGTTTGATCTATTATGTAACTATTATCAGCAATAAAAATATAACTGCATTGACATTAATATCCAAGCAAGTTTTTTTATTTGAAAGAGAAACAAAAACTGAAAACAAAAACAAAACTAATAAAAACTAAAAACTAAAAACTACAATAAAAAATAGAAGTGGAACCAAACGACTCCTACTCTTGTAGTAGTGATGAAACCAGTTGGAATACCAAAAGAACTAACAACTAGTTTCTTAATTTCCATTGAAAAGCATGAGAGGCTTATGATTTATTAACTAATAAATTAAACTTAACAAGGAATCAAAATAAATTACCCAATTATTAAAGTGAGAAACTTGTTAGGATAGTTATAAAATGTCTTAACTTTTCCTAAATTAATTAGTTCAAATCTAGCATTCAAACCAAAACTTACCATAAATTGATCAAGTATGATAACATTCCATATCAATCAAATAATGTTTCTCATAAATTAAATATGTAAATTCATAAATAACCTATTTACTATTTGTACCAATCATTCATGACAATTATGGATCACTAAATTCATGGACAACTATAGAATAATTAAATTAAATTTTCAAATCAATCAATATTGATTGCTCATGAAATAAAAGAATACAAAACAAGAAATACTTGAATTGAAATTAAAAAAAACTAGGTTTACAACAAAATCTCACAATATTACAACTAGAGTTTTGAATTCCCTTGAATCAGAATACTCAAATTTAGCTACTCATGGCTTCAGTTCGACCACAAAAAATAGACCAAAGAATGAAAGACGAAGAGAAAAAAACAAAGAAAAATGAAAGGAGAATAATGGAGATAATAAGGCTAGGAATAAGTCTCCTAATTAAATTGAAACTATTGGAGTGAATCTAGCTTTAGGCATGATCTTGCATTATCAATTGCAACGATTTGTGATCTTTTTCCAAAATTTTAGCTTTGACAAAGAATGCTCCTATTTGATCCAATCTCTACTTATCATGTTGGCCCCCGGATTTTTTTTCCTTTAGTCAAATGTGATTTAAATGAATTATGAGGTTTTGATAGATCTATTTTTTGGAGTCTAATTGTTATGTCTATGTTAGTAGGATTTATTTCAGTGGATTGTTGAATTAAAAGAGGTAAGAATACATGAGGGAAAATTTGGCATAACATTTAAGGTTAAAAGACATAAAGCACGAAAGGAAGGGCAAAGGGGACTTTGCACACTCATTAAGGGTATTATAGGAAGAGGAAAATGTTGTCTTGCTTTTAAGAAGAAGAAAATCGTGAATTAAAGATAGAACAAAGAGAAGAGAATGCCAAAAATGAGAGAAGAGAGAAAAGAGAGTTAGGGCTTTGCTCTTAAGAGAAAAGAAGGAAGTAGGGGAAAATCGTAGGAGTTAGAAAAGAGAAGAGAAATCATGGAGAGAAGAAAAAGAAGAAAAGAGTGCATGGAAGCTAGGGAAAAAGGAGAAAGGAAGAAGAAAGAAGGTGATTTAAGCTAAGTTAAGGTAAGTTTATCTTTCCTTCTTGTTTAGGTAGAGAAAGAAGTAGAGAAATGGGTTTGTGAAGGAAGAAAGAAGAGAAGCCCTAGTTAGATGTTTAAGGATTTTCAACTAGGTTTTAGTTTTTCTAGCCTAGATAATCCATGGGTGGATTAAGTTTAAGTCTAATTTTGTTCTTGATTATCAAAACCTTATAGGTTTCTTTTTGTATATTGGATTGAATGGAAAATGTGTTTGATTGAATGAAACTTGGTTATTGAAGGAAACCAAGAAAACCTAAGGCGAGAGCAAGAGGAAGGGCAATCTTGAACTTGGAATTTCAACCAATTTAGGTGGGTAATATGTTTATAGTTATTGTCATGATGAGTCAATTCTTGTTTGCTTGAGTGTTTAATTGCTTGAATTGAATTGTTGTGATTGTTATGAAAGGCATGATGATTTAGTACCATGATTATGCATTAAATGATGTTATGACATTTTGTATGGATCAAAAGAGAAAAAAGCATAAGAAATATGAAAATATGATTCTATGATGAAATGGATTTGATCATGAAAATTTGTTTGGGATTGGGCAAGAGAGGAACCATTTCATTTTTCATGTGCATGTTGACTAAAGCCTTCTCCCAGCTGCCCACATGTGGTATACGAGATCTTAAGAATCGGACTTGTTTTATTCACGGTGTAAACTTAGGTTTCTCTATTTCGTTTCATGGGACCCTCCAGCCATTTGTTGGTGCATTGTATTTCGATCTATAAGCATGATGCAGAGTTGAGTGTTATATTGATGATTGTGAGTTACACGATATAATTTATGTTAGAATGTGTTGAACTATGAGATTGAAAGTAGAACTGTGGTTAATTGGATTGCTAAATGCATGAGATGTATACATATATGAATAGGTAATATGTCTGACATATGACTCCTTATCACTAGCTATAAATATGTTGGCCACTAAGCTTAGTAGCTCAACCCATTATTTTTCCACTCCCCAGGTGCAGAACAAGAGAATTGGTGATCCTTGCAAAAAGTTTAGTAACTCTAAGAATAGAGACTTTTGTAACTAAGTTAGTGACTTTTGGATAGCTTTATAAGCATATTAACATGAACATTCATTGTCTTTTGTATTTTGTATTAAGCCAATAGTGTGGCTTTTGATATGTAACAAAAAAAATTTCAACTCTTTGGAATTTATAATGAGAACAAGATTTGAAAAAGATCTTTGTGTATATTGTTAGAAATGAAATATGATTGCGTTTTGCTCATGACCTTCCAAGTTGTACATTGCATTTTCAAGTCTTTCATAAGGGTGAAAATTTGTGTTCTGACTTTAGGGGGAAACACTTTATTGACGTAGGTTGAACTAGGTAAAATTTTCTTCTTGGAAGTTGTAGTTTATCTTTCTGACTTTCCAATGATATAAAGTATGAAATTTTTGGACATCGGATCTGAGATATATGATCATTGTAAGTTAGTGATGCTGCATGGGATGTACATACGGGATAGCTAGATTACTTTGAAATTTTGATCCTCTTAGAGGTAAAAAATTTCACTAAGTTTTTCATGGAAGATGTAGGTATAGAAGTCTTCTTCGAAATGGTCTAATAATGACCTTAATCTGACCTCTCTAGTGAAACTTATACATAAATATGTATCTGGTGTGATCATGAGGAATGAGGTGTGAACGTGACAAAAGCTGCGGATTGAAGGAAAAACAACACCACAATGGTGCGATCACAAGAGTGTCTAGTGAAATCGCACTCGGAATTTTTGTCCATAACTTTTTCATCCAAATTTCAAATGACATAATTCTTAAAGCATTGGATTCCTAGCACATTCCTCTATCTCTCCATAAAAATTGGTAGCCTTCGGAGTTGATGTGAAAAAGAGTAACGGAAAGAAATTGAGGGAATCGGTTGGAAGAGCGTGAATTGGTTATGAATATACTTTGTCTTTTTAATAATATCTTGAGCTATAGAGCTCCAAATGAGATTATTCTTATTTCAAAATTAACTAGAGACATAGGGCTATAATTGTTCTGAAGAAGACAAATTATGATTCTGTTGTTCGACTGGTATGGGCTCCCCCTTATAGGATGCATGTTCAGATGTCACGTAAGACGTCAGGCACGAGTCTCGCAAGGACGAGATGCCCAACACTTATGATATCAGAGCATGAAGATGAACTGATGATGGTTAAGGAGATTTCGTTGAAATAACCCTATAGGGAAATATGCTCACATTTTATGATTTCGGAGTTGGGCTTCGAAAATGGGGTCCAACACTTATGGTATCAAAGCCCAGGTTTAGTATCTTACATGGGCATTTTTCGAAATATATGTCAAGATACGTGTATTTTTTTGATGTCATAGTAGATAGTAGCAACTGATCCCTAGTCTAAGTCGTATGAGTATAAGTCACACTCGTGAGCATATGTTAAGAGTTTGAGTTACTAGGATTAGTAAGAAAAGTTATGCTTTTTCAGAATATGAGAAAACGAAAGTTTGTGGATAATTAGAAATGACAAATAGTATATAGGTAAATATGCCATATAATGATTCAATGTATTTGTGTTGGTGGATGTATTACTGAATATGACACCAATATTGTCTTGTGGTGTTATATCCCCGAATGTGATAAAGATCTGAATGTATTATCAGGGATTGTTTGAGGAAAATAGAGAGACAAGTAGAAATGATGAGATTAAAGTGTATAAGTAGAATGTAATGAAAACAGAAATTGTTATGATCGTAAGGAGATGAAATTGGAAACGAAATGGTTGTTTGATTAATGTGACAAGAGTTACGATCCACCATAAGAATATATTAGCGAAATTAAGATCAGAATTTCATGATGTTTATGCATCTATAATTTTGAATTGATTAAGAATATACATATGGGAGATGAAATAAATGACAATAGGAAGATGAGATAGAAATGAGATAGAGAAAAAGATGATGAAACAAATGAGAAGAGTTAATGCACCTAATATGGTAGTTGAATCATTATGACATGATGTAATACTAGAAGAGGTAAATTCTGGAAAATTGGAGTAGAATTGACGTTAATATGTGTTAATGCGAGGAAGCCTCAATCATGGCAAGAATAAAGCGAGAAATATTGTCTAGGATCGATTGAGATCAAAGTATTACTATAGTAAGATAATTGGTGATTTGTCAAAAATAAATCTTTGGATAGAATGGGATGACCTTGATGTTATACACCTAAGCATATGTGACGATAATGATGTCTACTACTTCATCGAGTTTTGGTAACCAAAAGATTAAGACCTTGTAAGAAATAATAGAAATTGATCTCCTTGAGATACTAAGAATGTCTGATAAGTAGTGATGGAAGCAGCGGACTGATAAAGGTTACACGAATACTATAGATGATAGTAATAAGAATCCTCTTATGAAGAAGAATTTCACCAAATTAGATTAAGTAGACCAAATAGTTTATTCTTAAGAATGATCAATGAAGGAATAAATCAGAAATGATATTCGAGTCCTAATCCTAATAAAGTCTCAAGCATAAGATATAGAATTGCCTGAATTTCTACCTAACTAATCACTATATACCTTACTAAGTTCTGAAATTCTTATCACAAACACACACAAAGAAGAATTTGAAGATTCCAGGTGATGGATTGGAGGTATTATAGCAACAACAATCAATGCTTGCTCTAAAAGATGACATGTTAGGTAAATTTGATAACGAGTCACGTCGAGAGTATATGCATTTTGTTGACGTAAAGTATGCAACTATATGATTGGATTCTTAAATTTGAGGTGACATTAAGTATAAGAGATACAGATCATATTTGGTGAATGTGTTACCAACATAGGAAATTAAGATTTCAAATAAATCGAAATGTGTGGAGAAAATAGTATGAATGAATAGACATTAGAATAAGTCAATGTGAAATCAAAGGAAATCAAATGAATTGATAAAAATCAGTTGAGAAAAGAAGTCAATTGGGAAACCAAAAATGACATGAGATAATACTACCTCATTGAGGAATTAGATACTTAAAGAATTACGAGAACCAATCATGGGCACAAGGAGTTTTGG
>JANSVA010421368.1:0-20755 GCA_025504915.1 Erythroxylum reticulatum | reverse complement strand
ATGTGAATTATGGATTATGTGTCTTAAAAATTGAGTTGGAGTGTATAAGTAGTGAATTAGAATTTTTAGTAAAATATAATAATTTTTTGGAATTAAGGAAATTTTTGGACTAGAAAAAATACCAAGTAACGACACAATTAATGAATAATAGCAAAAATAGGAGTCAAATGGCAGTGGAAATTTTTATAAATGACATTGGGATTTAATGACATATGTCATTGAAAATTGGGAGACAATTGGATTAGAAATTGGAGACAAATGGACTAAAAGTTTAAAAGACCAAGTGGAAACCATTAGGTGTCACTTACCTTGCGACACACCTCACTTACGTATGGCCTAAATGAAAGACAACCATTTGGTCTTTCATTTATTTCTTTGGATAAATGCTCCCTCTTCATTTCGTTCTTCATCTTCTTTATTTGTCTTCGTCCCTGATACTCACTTCTCACCCATCCATGTTGAAGCTTGCTTTCACTTTTCATTTGTTACTATTGTTTCATTATCTTCTTCATTTCTTACTAAAGACCCTACCCTACCACCCTTGAATGATGATTCACAAATGAGAGAAGAAAGATAGGGTTAAGTGAAAACGTGAAGAGTTTGAAGATCTTGAAGCTTAAACAAGTAAGTCTTAAGCACTACTCTTCTTTATTTATTGAATGAAGCATATTTGATGATAGTTAACAGTTAAATGATTATAAAATGGTGATATGTATATTTACTGAAACGTGAATGAGAAACTTGGGTATGACTATGTCTTGCTTTTGTATATTTAATGATCAATATTTCATAAGTTATTGATGAGATGATTTTTGAGATAGGGAGAGCATTATGATGATGTAAAAGAGTGCAGAAAAATTTGATAGGTAAATGGGTGTTTCATGCTTTGTTTTCACTGTTGATATACGTGGATCTATTTGGTTGTTATAGAGATGAATTAAAGTGAGTTGGAGTTAAAGAAAAGGCTAGTGTATTGTCTTGAAATGAGAAGAATTGAAATGATAAGTTTGAGATGAAATGAAGGTGTTAATGAAGTAGAAAATATGCAGAAAATATGATGATTGTGTGTATTTGATATGTTCAATTTTTGATGTTTATGATCAATCATCGATTTTGATTTTTGCATGAATGAGTTTAGCTAAAATGGAATTAGGAATGAAGAGGAATTAATGAGGACATAAGTTAGAAATGATAGAATAAGCAAAAGACAAGAACTGGTGATGAAAATATGCAGTTTTGTAAAATATGGATAAGTTTCATCTGTAGCACGATCGTGATAGAGAGGAAACACAAACACGATCATGATAGAGAGGAAAAATGAGGTAGTGCATGATCGTGACAGAAAGGAAACTCCAAGTAGTGAATGATCATGCACAAGCACGATCGTGATGGAGGGGAGATATCAGGACGTGCACGATCGTGACAGTGAAGGTGTAATGCTTTTTGACAGTTTAAAATACCCTTCACTCTTTTGACCATAACTTCTTCTCCAAACCTCCGATTGACTTGAAATTTGGACACGAACTCCTAACACATTGTCTTTCCTCTCCAAAAAAATTTCATGGACACTTTAATCCATTAGGAAAGGATTGATAATGATTGATTGATGAGTTTAGGATGAAAATGATAAAGTGTGTTGGAATTTATTAAATGGAGTGTTTTCACTGAATATGCATATGTATTTTAGTCATATCTTAATCTGTAGATATAAAAATCGAATGACTTTTTATTTAGATTAAACTAGAAACATATTCATACAATTTTAATGAAGGAATCGAATTTTAATTTTGTCTCTAAGAGTTTCAAAATTTGGCTTGAAGTTAAGTACTGAGTGTTGTTGCAATTTAAGTACAGTATGAATTATTCTATGTATAACTTGCATAATACTGAACTGAATTGTATGAACTTTAGTTCCTTAGAAACTTAATACATATGGAAACAATTTTTTATAAGAGCGTATTGTTTAAATACTTCATTTTTCTTATCAAAATGGCCATGCAAAATTGACCCGAAAATATGAGAAAAGCTGGAATGATTGATCGATGATGTTATTACTTAGTGAATGAATTGTTGATATTAAAGTACCAAAGGCATGTGTATAATGGTAATGAAGATGTTCATATGATAGTAGTTGTGATTCAAAAGATGAGTAGTATGTGTTAAGTGAAAGTGAAGGAAAATTTGACATTATGAGAGCATATAATGCTAGAAAATAAATAAAGAGTAACTGAACTATGACATTAGAATAACCGAGTGTTCTTGAGGAGTAAACCTAAGAATAAGTTAGACACATAAAAATGATAAGGTTTGATTGATCAAGAGACGTGATTAAAGAAAAATACCCGGAATAGTCAAATTGAGCATGCATTATATATGACACATATACATATGTGTACAATTGAATGTTTATGTAATTGTGCAATTAATAATATGTGTATTGTATAATGTTGATATGCAGGATAAAACGTTTGCATCTAGACGTTTCTGGATCGTAGAAGCTAATGCTAATCTGGAGCGTAATGTGAGTCGACCTAGATGGTTTTACTTTAAATAATTGTTTTGTTAAATTTTTGTATTCAATGATTATGTGAATGTGATTGTGTTGATTCCGGACATTGAATGTCCGAGGTGTTTAATGCATGAATAAGATATTGGAAGTGTTTCTTGTATATGAATTTGACAAAATTACTCAACAATGCTGTTGAATGTTGGACCAAGATCCGATGAGAAATGTGTATATAAAAGTGTAAATAAAATTAAGTGGCTGATTGAAAATATGTGAATGTGATGCATTTCATTACATGAATGCATGATAACATAAAGGTTGTTGTAAACGGAGTAGCCACCAAAAAAGAACTTAAAGCTCATAATGTGATAAGAGCCTTTGGCTCAGTTGTTAATGTACCTGGTATCTAATAAGGGATATGAGACAATATCTTAAACAAGCCCAGTATTCGCAAGAGATATGGGCCAGTAAAAAGGCACTCGATCACAATAATAACAATTGAAAGTAAGTCTCATGGGCACTACATATGCATTTGATATGTATGATTTAAATAGCTTGAATGATTTCTAAATGGGAAATATGATTTAAGTGATTATGAAATGTATGTGACTTAACATGTTGAATTGATAAGGTGGTGTGAATTTCGTGAGTATATGAATTGACGTGTTATATGATTGAGTGAGCCATCGAGGATGGTCCACTCACTAAGTTCATAAAACTCAACCCAAAATTTGCAATATTTTTTAAGTTTAAAGAAGATCTCCAGTTAGATAAATTGGAGTCCAGCCACTGCATTCGAGTAAAAGATAGAAGTCGGGATCAGTTCATGTTTGCAAGGATTCTTCTATTAAATTTTGTATTAAAGAGTGTATTATGAAATTAATGTACCTCGGGTATTTGAATAATTCTGTTTTGTAATGACTTTCCAAATTAGAAATGTTTGTAAATAAGATTGATTAATGAGCATAGTAATGCTTGTGATTGAAAATGTTTATGAATAAAATGGGCCCAATTTGTTTATTGATTTCCTAAATATACATGTGATGTTTGAAAAAATTTGTAATGAGTTTCAATTGTTTGATTGTTTTAGTATGCCACCCTCATAGAGTATGTTCTCGAATACTGTCGATATGTTCAAGAACATGCACTATAAGAGTAGGGTGCTACATGGAATTTCATGATCATAAATAGTGTTGAGTGTACCTATAGATATATCGTGTTTAAACACATTTCCATGTCTACCTCTAGGTTGCTCAGTTTTTAAAGGTGTTGAATGTTGATCATTCATGAGTAGAAGTTTTAAATGTTAAGTTCTTGCTATGATTTTTTGAAAGCCACTTATCTTTGCTTATAATTATTTATTCTTGGGAAACATGGGAAATAAGTGAATGTTTTGGGTCTGTGATCTTACTTTTGATGTTTTTCCCGAGGACGATCAAAAGTTAAGAGTGAGAGAAATTGATAGGTTCTTAATTGATTGTATATTTATTCAATAATACTTAGTGTTTAATGATATGAAAATGCTTAAGATACTCACTTTAGTTCATATATAAATTTAGGTGCAATTCGGAAGCTAAAGAGCTAAAGTGAGACAAAAGCACTATATTTGAGCCATTTCTTGAAATTTTAAACTCACTTGTCTTCATAAAGCAAGAAGAAGAAGAAGATTACAAGAAAAGGAGATAAGATAGAGCATAAAAAATGGAGAGTGAGCATTGTCTTATGGTTGTCCCATTTCTTTTAACCTAGTTTCTGTTATAAAGAGAACGGTGTGACAACTGAAATTTTAGGAGAAACACCCCCCTAAAAAAAGTTGTCTCCAGGTTATAACAATTAAAATGTTACAACCATGAGATCACAACTGTAACAATAAAAATGTTACAGTCATGACATGAATGAGAAAAAATGAAGAAGGGAAATGCACGCAAGGTCTATAAGTTTTCATGCCACTTGTCCATTCCAATTTTAACCTAACGTTTAAGGTATAAAGAAGACATGGATGGGTGATGGCAAAATGGGCTGGAAATATGTAGAAACGAAAGAGAGTGGACCACTTCATCACAAGTTTTCTTTAGTTTTTAGACCACCTATCCCATTCTTTATTTGAATCTAGCTTTTAATGTAAGAGAAGTGTGGAGGTGACGACGACGTTAAGGGGGGAAGATATAATTAGATAGCAGGAATGATCTATATTGTGTAGGTTGGATAAGGAGCTAAACAATATATAACTAAGACAACACTTAAGCTAGGTTTTATCATAAAATCATCTAGGTGGTTTCGATTGGAAAGAAGTTAGCAACCAGATAGTAGTTGCATCATCAAGTCTTCCTTGGTTTCCAAGATGGAGAGAGTGGACAACAACCATTCTTCTTGGAGACCCATAGAGAAGATGAAGAGCTAGACATTTCGACGTCGGTTCAGAGGTGACATCGATGACGACAAACCCGATTAAGCATATTTTTCATTATGTTTATTATTCTTACTCTCTTTTCAGATTGATTATGTTATCTTGTATGTATTGATTGGGTATTGTATGAGAATGATTTTGATGCTCTATTGAATCATTTTTTATTAAAACCCATTGCTAGAATTTGAATGTGATATGTAATAGTTGTGTTTGAAGTCGTATGTGGCAACTAACGATATTAAATATTAAATTGTTAGGGATAATGTAACCTAGGTTAAATAGTCCAAGCTTGCGTGATTATTACTTAGATTGGTCTATTTTTCTCATTCGTAAGGCGACTGTCTGATTAAACTTAGAGGGCATCTCTTAGGTTATTTGATAGTTAAGGTTAATTAACTATACCCTAAGGAAAAATTGGGATTAATAGAGCTTGTTGTTAATCTACTACTAATAGTTCAAAGAGAGATGTGAAGACAACAATTCAATGAAATATGTTTAATTAGATGTAGGTCAAGATTGAACCAAAGAATAGGGTCCCTAATGCATTCATCATTTTTGCATGTTTTCTTTATATTTTCTTGTTCAATAAACCAACCTCCAGTAAAGGGTATGAAGCTTGAAAAGGCCAACTAGATAGCAAATTATTTCTTGAAAGGCCACATATGGTTTGCACTCAGTAAAGTCTTATACATGTATTGAGGAAAGTTACATAATTTTTTATAAAAATAGTCGAATTTTGACAATGTTTCTCTCACTCCTTAAGGGCGTCAACTTGATATAGACTGGTTCTTGTTTTGGAAAAGTTAAGAGCTTGCTAGATTCTCACAGTATGTAGTATTTTGTATTTGGTTATGTGACTTCCTCTTTTGGCCATACACTTTGTTTTTCAATGTCATTACAATGATATATTTCTTTGTTTTTATAGACTTGCTCATTTGTATCCACTAATAATTGCAGATACATCTTGATTTTTATATATCTTATTTAAGCTCTTACTTAAGGTCTAAGGGATTAGAGCATTATGTTAACAAATCAAATAGAACCAATAAAATAAGAAAATTCATAATTTAAGGTAAGTATAACTATTCTTTAATAATAAGATAATAATGTACAAGTTATTTATGTATGAGAATGTGCAATTAAGATTATGCAATTAATGAAAAGATGTGTCTTGGCTTGAATAATTATTGAGAGCTTTACAATGTCATAGACTTTAAAATATTTTGTTAGAAATTGATATTAAAATTATTTGTAATGCAGATGTTAATAAATTTTAAATTTCATTATTTTAAGGTATTGGAAAGAAATAGCAATAAAAATATAATGAGAGCAAGATCAAAAGAAGAAGGATATTGGTGTTAATAAAATTAGTATGATAATATTAAAAGGAGAATCAGAAGATAAAGGGCATTAAGTTGTTTCTGTGTTTTACAAAATTCTAGAGGAGTCAAAGAGATGTTTGAAAGAGTTAAGTTACACCATGATAAGCATATGTTGTCATTGCTTCATTGCATGTAAGAATTGAACAACTACAATATTGAAATCTATTATAAGTATGGCTATGCTAATCTTGTAGCTAATAGTGAAGAAATTGATTATGATATTAACAATGAAGAGAGATAATTCCAACTTTAGGTGGATTTTATTGTTATAGAGATGAGTGAATTTGAAACTGATATATGTGATAACAAAATTTATGCAACTGAAGATGAAGAAAATGTTACTACAAGAGGAAATGAGAAGAAATATAGGAAGAATGTATATAATGGGTATAAATGTGACGACGTTAAGGGTGAGGCTGGAAATAGTGAAAAAATAGTGACAAAGAGCGAACTTATTCACAAAGAGAAGTAAGGAGTTCATATAACTAGTGTAGTGAATATTAGGATGGTGTTGTTGAGGTTTAATCACCAATTTATAGTAATGACGATGGATGTCAAACATTTGTCACAAGGAAAAAAAACATTGTTTTTAGTCCATAAGTGGGCATGAAATATTTTTAGCGTGAAATAGGTATAAAGTATAAGGACGAGGTTTAGTTTAGGAAAGCAATATACACTTACAAATGAATGTGATATTTAATAGTAAATTCGGGGGTGAGAATGGAAGCTATTTTTGAGATATAATGTCCCTCTAAGTTTTATGCTAGTTGGATTGGAAATGAGAAAACCTTTATAATTAAGATATTACAAAATAAGTATATTTGTAAGAAAGTGTTAAAAAAAACAAGCAAAGTAATAAAAAGTGGATAGCAAATGCATTCCTAGACAAGTTTAGGAGGAATCTGAACTAGCCAACTAGTGAGATGATAGATGATCCTTAAAGGAAGTATGTATTTGTAATCAAATCTCAATGTTATAGGTCTAAGTAGGAAACTATCATGATGCTATAAGGATATATGGAAAGTTATTATGCAAAATTATGGTCTTATAAGCAATAATTAATATGAAATGACAAAGAAGGCCAATTCAGTATCCAAATTAAACTTGATAAAAAGTTTGGATAACCAATATTTAAGATGTTTTATGTGGGATAATACATTGAAGTATGGTTTACTTATTTGGAAACATCATCTCTACTAGTTAGGGGTAAAGATGCATACTACTGGACCTCTTCAGAGCCCACATCTCAATGAGATTTCTACTGGGTGTTATTGTTGAAGTATAATTTACTTGGTGATTGTAGGAATATAATATGGCTAGATGAATGTTTTCTAATGACATTTTTTAGAGGTGCTTTATTAGCTACAGTTGAGCGTGATGAAAAAATCATATGTACCATATATATTAGGCTATAGTTTAAGGAGTGAATTACCAATTTAGCATTAGTCTTCCAATATTCTTGGTGAAGATCTAAACATACGTAAGGATTAAGCAGTCAAAAAAAGGTGAACATTTAAATATTTTTATTGATTAATTGTATATGTGTTTTAAATGAATAAACTTACATTATATTTTTATTGTGCATTTTTTGCATTTTTTCTATATTTAGGGTTTTTTAAATGCCTTGAAGAATCTCTTCTCAAAAGCTAAGCATATAAAATATGTCTAACATTTCTATGCAAATTGGTATAAATTGCATAAAGGTTACACATACAAGAGTTTATTTTAGCAAGTGATTAATTGCACAATAGAAGTGGAATTTGATGAGATAATATAGCTGTTGAAGAATATATCTAAGAAGGCTTACGATAACTTCAAAGTGAGAAATAATGAGACTTTTATGAAAGCATTTGTGAGAAAAGACCAAAGTGTGAAAATTTTCCCAATAATATATCATAGAAATTTAATGGATTCATCTGTGAAGCCCAATCAAAAAGTTTGGTCAATATGCCAGAGGATATTCAAGTTACTTTAATGACTCAGATTTATAAAAAAAAGGATATGATGATCAAATCCACCAACCATGTATGTCTAAGGGTGAGGAAGAAGATAAAAAGTACATAATGGGAATCAAAGCACTATGTCACCTAGAAAAATGGAAGTTTGAAGTAATACATTTTTTAGATAAGTTCATTGTTGATTTACAAATAACAACATGTCAATGTAGACTTTAGGATTTAACAAGGATCTTATATAAGCACGTATTTTCTTGTATATTATATCAAAGGGGGATATTAATGGGTATTTAAGTTCATACTACAAGAATAAATTTTATTTAAAGAGTTATCAGTGTGTTGTAAAACCATTAGTGGTCCAAAATTTGACCAAAGATTGAAAACCTATAACCTAGATTACATACTTTGATCAAAGAGAAGCTTAATAGGCCCAAAAGGCTAAAAGAAGAGCACAGATGAAGGGCTATAGAATCTAAACAAATTAAGCAAAGTAGGAGTATTAATGAGATGTCCTATTGTTTTGAAGTTGGTCATAATAAAAAAGTATGTAAAAGTAAGGACCAACCTTCTAGATAACTTGGAATTGTTAAGGAAATTGTATAGTTATTTATAATTGTGTTTGATTTCAAATATTCTTTAAATTTCTTATTATTCATTATAAATTATACATGTATAATGTAGTGAAAATAAGGAACACAAAAAAAATCTATACTTATATCTAACAAAAAAATCTATACTTGTATCCAACATGAATAATGGTACAAGAAGATAAGCTAGATAATCAGTATCTACAAGATCAAATACTATAATGTCTATCTTAATGAGGGAGAAGAGGGTGATGAGTGAATATTCACTTTTATTTCTTCTTTTAGTCAGTTTTTAAAAAATCATAAATATCTATGTGTATACAAGCTACTCAAAGATATAGAGTAATATTTGAACACTTACTTTATAGTTTTTTTTTATACCTAATTACAGTTTTTTGGCTAGTTATTTGTTATTTATTATTTATTCCTAAGTGATGATAGTATACTTTTAGTTTATGATATTTAATAGATATATGAAAGTCAATTCTAAGTATTCAAACCAACTTAAGTTTCTCAAAGTGCAACGAATAATACATATACACAAACAACAACTAAAAACAAGAGGAGGTTTAAAATAAAGGCAAAAAAAATCAAATCTAAGAAAATAACAAGTTGATGATTATGAAACAACAACAAAATGAATCGTGTTTGAGCACTGTGTTGTAATATAGTTGATGATATAAATACTATATTATGATTTCATTAATAATTTAAATATTATGTTACGATTTGGATGAGGTTTGAACTTGATGTTCTTATTTTGTTGAGAATTTAAATATTAATTGTGCTTTAGAAATTGATGATTTGAACATTATGTTGTAATTTGTTTGATAATTTGAATAATTTGTTATAATTTGGATGAGAATTTAAACTTTAAATTATGATTTAGTTGAGAATATGAACATTATGTTGTGCTTTAAAATTTGATGATTTGAACTTTATGTTGTGAGTTGGCAATTGAGGATTTGAACATTATTTGAAGAGATTTTGTTGTCGATATGGAATATTCCTTTACTGCTTTATATTTGGTCAACGACTATATTAGATTGGTATATTTGTGCTTGAGGTCTTTCATGTTGAACTCTAGTGAGAAATGCAGATAAAAGACAATCTTTTGAACTTTTTTTAACTCATAAGAGTCCCTAATAGAAAAGGTCATATTTATGCATATTTTTCTTTGAACTTTTTTTAATAGTAGTTCCTAATGAAAAAAGGTATATGAATGCTTCATAAACTTTTCTAACACAATTATAATTCAATTTTTAATTAATTTCTTTTCTTAACATTCCATTGGCATTAATATGTTGACTTTTACTAAATATAATAGCTAATGAAGAAAGGGCCTATTTATGCATATTTTTCTTAGAACTTTTTTTAAATTTCTTTTACAATGTAGCTTCATGACTTTTAAGCACCTTTTATAACCTTCTTATATCGCACAATTGTATTTGAACAAGTCATAAAGCATCAGAATATGAATAAAGAAATACAAAGTTAGAGCTTAATGAAATACTACTACTTTGGAATATGGATATTTATAAATACATTGAATGTTCCCAAAATGCATAACTAGGAGTGTTTAAAGATATGAATATAAAGTAAAAAGAGTAGTTATTTCAAGAATGATTTTTGTTAAGATGCATCAAATGCCCAAGACATATACTCATATAGAACTTATAAAATAAAAATAAAAATAAAAAACACAACATTTATATTAAATTTATTTTGAAATGATTGTGAATTAATATATATACTCGCTTCTTACATGCAATAATGAATCTTGCAGATAAGAGTCTTACCTTAACATACAAAAGATGTATAATAAAATCTTTTACAACAACAAAACTTCAACCCTTTGATTAAGACTACACACCTAAAAGACGCATACAATTTGAATGATCATTAATTAGTTGTATAACATTAACATCATCAAAGCTATAATTGAAATACTCACATTTGTATTAATATTGATAAAATAATAAAGGCAATACTCACATTTATATTATTAGATTCACAAAAATGTTGACCAATATTAAAGCTTAGTATTTGATATCTATAGCTTTGTCTTATCATTATAATACCGTCAATCAAAATAGGGAATCTAAAAAATTGCTAAAGATCGTGATATTTATATTATTTACTCCATATAATAACAACAAAAATACTAATCTCATTTTATTATTGAACATAATGCCTTCTCTTGGCAAAATTAATTGTATTTCCTTTCAACTTATGTTAAATTATTGAAATAATAATAAATACTATTCTTGAATTTACTAACAATATCTTGACACTCTTACTATGTCAAGTGTACAACAGGTTTGGAAGCAATCAAAGCTATGTATATTTTATTTGCACCCATATTTTTCCACAATATATAAGATGATTAAACTTAAATGTAGTTAAATAGCCCAAATGAATATTGTTTGACTATGCAACAACAAACCAAACATGGACTTATTACAAATATACCTTTATGTTCACTTATGCATTTAAATATGATTAAAAATAATCATTATGAAACTAAACAGTTCTTATAATTGTTTGACCCTTTTCAAGTAAATGACTAGTGATAGTTACATTCTCTTATATTTCAAAGATATATCTAAAACTTTTCTCAAGAGCACCAATATCTCAGAAAATATTATTATACTGAAAATGATTATAGTATGGAGCCTGTGTCCTATTTTCGAAATGTAATGACCAATTTCTATACTAATACCAATTCCCTCCATGATCTACTTGTAAAAGTGAAGAAATATTCTTTTCCTTATTAATGGTCGAAATTTCATTAGGATATAATTGCAACACAACTATAATTTTACTTTCCAAGAATCAGTCATATCTAGTCCAACCGATGTGCCAATGATTTTAGGAATCATGAAAAGTTTTATCATCTCTAAAAGTAGGTTGCATAGATAAAACTTCAAATGCTTAATCTAAGTATTGCAACACATATATACAACAAAATGATAAACATACTAACTTAGCTAGAAATTTCTTTATATATATGACTGAGGGTTATTAACTTCTTTAGAGATGGACAAAAAGTTCTCAATTCCCAATTCATAGAAAATTCCTATTATTAGCTTTTTCAATATTCATAGTTTCACTTAACAGCCTCTTAGACTTAGTGTAAGAACATAGAACATGCCATGAGCAATGAAGTAAAATAGATCATTCCTGCACAAACATTGAAGATAAAGGGGAAGAAGTAGACGGTAAATGGGGAAATACATACATGTATAGATGTTGAAGGAGTAGGCGGCCAAATGGGAAAATCCAAGACACAGCAAGTCAACTGAGGAAGCCAGCAAAGCCACACGAGGAAACTAGCAAAGTAAAACAAATAAAAGAGTGCCAACAGAGACGATGAAGAACTGAATAATTCTAGGGCTAATTTAACTTTATGGTTTTTATAAATGTTGTCATATTTTTAATTTACTAACTAATTTTTTTTCGTACGTGACGTAACTATCATATATGACAATCATGTGACAAACATTTATTTTCACATAGTTCACCATGTTATCTAGGTTAATGAAGAATTTAATGTCGTACTATTTTTGTTACAAATTAAAAATTGGAGCATTTTAGCGTTACTTATAAACTTTTGGTTAGTATTACAAATTTGAATAAATTTTAAGATTTTTTTTAAACATAGTTGTACTTCTTTTATTAATTCATATAATTTTATGAAAATAACAAAATGAAGAAAACTTGTTTTCTATCCTTTTTCAAAAGCATGTTGAAATTCTTAACTCCTGTTTAACTATTTTGGAAGAACTTGATTAAAAACTAGAGTAAACTATAATCAGATTCTTTATAGTGTGGATCGTAAATTTTTTAGGATTTAGTTTTGAATTGAATAATTTGTGAAATCTATCATTTGATTTGTTGTTTGATCACTAATAGAAGTATAGGAAAGCAGATATTGAAAGCTTGGAATGCCTAATGATCAGATTCAGATTTACCAAGGAGGTATGGGCAATAATTAAGTCAAAAATGAATATTAGTAGTCCAACATCAACCTAGGAGGATACTGCTAAGTAGATGATGAGAATCAAAATTGAGAATCTGACTAACTATAAGGTTGTTAAGATTGGCTGGAGTACACCGTTCTGCAACATATGGAAGGAAAGGAATGGCAGAATCTTCAGACAAGCAAGCAGAAGCATCGACCAGGTCTCTCAAGAAACTGGTGTTAACCCGAACGTCTAATATCTTGTACTAGCCTAGAATTGAAGCCTCATTGTAATTTACATTATCTGAGTAATGAAAAAGTATTTAATTTTCGGAGGAAAAAAACAGGACATGAAAAGAATCTATTTTATTAATTAAGTCTGGAAATGAAAGGGATTGTCAAGTGGGCTTGTTCACTGACAGCCCATTTATGGGATATTGGAAGCAAAGGGGTCCAGTTTCCATCCTCTTTCCAAGCAATTCCATTGATTTGACGGCGTTCCCGACATCCTCAGATACAATTCAGGTACCAATTACCAAACAGTTTACAAGTTGCTGTCTGTCTGGTCCTTCTTTCTCTTGCACTGGACACACACTTGTACAGAGAAGAGAGAGATGAACAGCGTAAGTGAAATGGTCGAAGAAGGTCAAACAGGAGAAGAAGATGTGTGGACAATGGCGATTAAAGCAGCAGATGATCTGTATGCAATTCGGGACACTTACTTCCCCCCAAACCCACTTGACAAGCTCTACAAATTGCACTCTCAATCCGATATCTCTCTCAAGCTTCTCGATTCCATTCCTCTTGGTACTCTTTCTTTCTCATTCTTCTTCGTTACTTTTAATCGCCATATTTTCATCTCCGCAACTTAAAATGGCATAAATTTTCGTTAGTGTAACTGAGTTTTTCAGTCTTGATAAAAGCTTGGTGCTTTTTCTTTGTTCGCTTCTTTAGTTAAGCTTTCCTACCTTGCTATTAAGTGACTTTCAATTATCTTATCTAGCATTGATTTTATGACCCCTGAGTTGAGAGACTGCATTGCTTTTAATGCCTACTCATCCATTTTCAATTTGGGATTGTTGAACTTTCAGATAGTTAAACAATTGTGATATTGTTATGGAAAGAATTGTCTACTTAAAGAAATGCATCTTGGTTTGGTGCTATGGCTTAAGAAATTGCAGATTTTCTTTTGTTGTGTCTCAATAACACAATAAATTTGTTCTTACTGAGCCAAGTTGGTTTGGTTTTCTTAGAACAAAGGAGATCACCTCTGCAACGTGCGAAATATGAATATCTGAGAGGGAAGGTATTGGATGTAGTACCTGACTACAGGAAAGATGCAGAGGACCATCTCTCAAAAGCTGTAATGAAAACAAATTGATTTTTCTACTTGTTTGACGTGTAACAACACTGGTTTAGGATTTTGGTTTAAAACTGTTGAGTTCATGCTCCAGGTCAAGTTGAATCCATCTCTAGCAGATGCTTGGCTTTGTTTGGGTAGCTGCATTTGGAAGAAAGGAGATCTACCGTCAGCAAAGAATTGTTTCAATCTTGCTCTTAGCAAGGTTCTTTATGATATTAAATTCTTTTTTAAAATATCACTTGTCATCCTTTTCCAATGTACCAAAAGAAAAAACATCATATCTCAATTAATCTAGATGTTGTCAATGTTCTTGATTTAGATGCTGATCCATAATTTTTTTTATCTTCTTCACCATGTAGGGTCCAAACAAGAAAATACTTTGTTTGCTATCAATGCTTGAAAGAAGAATGGCCCAAGGCGAGGAATTTTCTTAACTCTCAGTCCTATGTATTTGAGGCTTATCATGTTCCTATTTGTTTGCTTATAGTGCTTTTTGGAGAATCAAGTATAATTTTCCAGGTTGATTCTTTCCCTGATCAATGCAGAATTTTTGTTAATTTATGCATAGAATGTGTCTTAGGTTTTCCTAGAAAGCATGAGCAAAATTCAACCTTTTAAGATATTCTTGACTAGCCACTTCAATCGAAATAATTGTTCTTGACTTTTATTTCATTTAATTGCTTTTTGGGGATGATTGTTTGGAAATTGAGTTAAACTCTAAACTTGATCAATCACTTCCCTGCCCTTTGTTTTACCATTTCTTTTTGCACAAAGAGAACAATTATATTGTAGAAATGTGAAATGAACAAAATGAAGCTGTAATGTGGTGCACTGTTGTAATTTTACTGTTCATATATGGATACATCTCTTCATGAATTAAGCTGCAAATAAAAGAGCAACTCTAAACAATGTTGAAGATTTTGTCCAAAGTTTGTTTTACTCATGACGAGAAAGCTTGTATCCGTGTATGAGTGCTAAACTAGTTGCAAAAGAAAAGTGGATTTATATATGTTTTCATATGCCACTATGACCTTTGTAGAAAGTTGGACAATTGCCAAGTGAAGCATTAACAATAGTTCATAAACAATAAGTTGGTGAATCAAGGCGGGAATGTTGTGCCCCTCTTATTTGCAAGGCAGTGGTCTTGGTCTTTTTAAATTTCCTTTATAATGTGCTTAAGAAACATATTCCTTTTTATATAGGTTCTGAAAATCAGGCAGAAATTGTTGAGGAAAGTATTAAACATGCCAAAGACGCCATTGCTTTGGATGTTAAGGATGGCAATTCTTGGTGTAAGATCCTATTATTTACAGCAACTTACTAACATGTATTCCAATTTTCTTGATTTTTGGGTGTACTTTGAACCTTTCTAATGTACTTCCTGTTGTAGTGATTGTAAACGTACTTTGTTTCCTAACTTTAATAATTTTCCTATTTCTAGCTGCATTGTAAGGAATAGATTCTAAATTTCAGCCTCCTTCCCATTACTTTCTGTGGGTTCAGTGTATATGGTTTCTGCTAGTTCAATTATTCCATGATTGGGGAACAAGTAAATTGTGTGCCATCTCCATCAAAAAAGTTTAACATGTTACCTTCTTTGGTATCCCCATGTTGCCATGCTCCTCATTGCCACATTATTCATGTTCCAGAAATAAACTACCTGTTTAAAAGTCAGCCTTCTTGTGAGTACTCGATGTAAATTTTTTTACAATTCAAGTTTCATGTGAACCACCAAGAAGTGAATGGTTTCCTAGTGACTGACAACATTAGTCCAGCCTTCCTCTAAAAGTTCTATTTGTTGGTATGCAATTCTTCCTATGTACATATCAATGTGCCTTGACCTCTAATTTGCTAGCCTACAATGAGCTCATGTTGATGGTGAAGTTTCATGTTCTTAAGTGCTTGAGCTTCAAATTTAAGCATTGTTCGTGCTACTTAGCTTTATGTTTTTATGTTATATGAACATGAACACGAACATGCTCTCTTAGCCTACAATGAGCTCACGTCGATAGTGAAGTTTCATGTTCTTTAGTGCTTGAGCTTCAAATTTAAGCATTGTTCGTGCTATTTAGCTTCTATATGTTTTTATGTTATATGAACATGAACATACTCTCTTAGCCTACAATGAGCTCACGTTGATAGTGAAGTTTCATATTCTTTAGTGCTTGAGCTTCAAATTTAAGCATTGTTCGTGCTACTTAGCTTCTATATGTTTTTTTGTTATATGAACATGAACATTCTCTCTTAACCTCCCTTTCACCTTCCTTGACACTATTTTATCTTACTGACAGACAACCTTGGAAATGCATTGCTTACAAGTTTTTTTGTCTCCGGAGCATGGGATCACAGCAAACTTATGCAATCTTTGAAAGCATATCAGCATGCTGTAAGTGTGAATAGAAGTTGCTTGTAATTATCTATTTTATTATTTGGAATCATTTCTGGTTGTTTACAATATAAAATATTTCTGCACTTTTTTCTCCTTTTCTTGTGAAATCTTCATGTTGTAAGCATATTGATCATTTCAGGAGAAGGATCAAAACATGAAGGACAACCCGGACTTACATTTTAATTGTGCCACTGTAAGCATAATTTCTATTATTTTAACATTTTTAAGTGATAAGTTCCAGGAAGAAATATTTATAATTGCGTTAAGATGGAGATTTCACCTTTCTCCCGTTTCATTTTCTTCTGCCGCTCAGGTTGTGTATTTGACTTGCTAGGCTTCAGATAAATAATTAGTTTCATATTTAATAGATAAATCAATAGCCAGGTATTATGAACCCTGTCTGCACTGTTATATACACCTATGGATCATTGAGATTCAAGTTGAAAGCTACTCATCTGCATCTTATCAGAATTATAAGGAAATAGAAACGTAAAATGTCAAAGTTGGATGGAATAAAATGACGTGATGTCACAACTTCCTGGTGAGGAACAGTCTCATTTTCTCCTCAAGACTTTTCTTGTTTGCCAATGAAAGAGGATTTTGAATAGTATGGTTCTCTTTCATTTTGAGTGGTTTCTGTTGAATTACTTCTACTATGTAATTTGAACGGGTATAGTTTCTCCTACTCATTCAGAGGCATAGTAGATGTAACCAACTAATATTTTCTGTAATAACATAATTGATTTCCTATTATCAGGTAAACAAGTATCTGGAGAATTATGAGAGGGCCCTTAGTGGGTTTGAAGCTGCTGCCCTAAAGGATCCTAGTCTCAATGCTACTGAAGAGGTCCATCAGATGGTTAATGTTCTCAATAAGTTAGAAACTTTGTTGCGGGTAATGCTTTTTTCTGTTTTTCTCAAGTTATTGAGATTTTAAGAAGCCTAATATTCAAGTTCATGCATTGTTGCAGCACCAGTAGTTTCAGATAACTTTCCAATAGTTACTGTATGGTACAGTGAGCAAAAATGTTATATTGTGATATCATTTATTTTGTACAGCAGAATATAGAAAAGCATTTCAGTTTTAAAAATTTTCAATATACAAAATCTTCTACTGAAGCAATTGTAACCTTATGCTTCTATTTGCTTATCGGAATGAAAATGTCAAAGGGGGGATGTTTTCTATTGCATCCAGGTCTGGAAGAATAAGCACAACATTCTTATTAAATAATGGAGCTGATCTGTAAATATTTTAATTTACAGGGACATGCTAAATCTAAACGTGTTGCAGCTTTAACATCATCTCTGTCTACTGTAAATTGTAAGCTACTTAACTTCATGTTCTCAAGTTAAAGGCACGTGATGGGCTTTTAGCTTTCTCTCCCTAAAATGAAGCTATTTAACATTTATGTATATCTTCATTGTTAGTGACTTCTTCATATAAAAGAACCAGTCTGGACATGTTGTCAGATGGCCTGAACAAAGCAGTAGCAATTGTCGGAAAAGTTCTCTTCTTTGTTAAGCATGAGAATGTCACTCCTCTGTAAGTACTTTGATGAATTCAATTTATTCATATTTCATTGAGCAAACTTCATCTGTACCAATGCTACTGGAGCTTAAACAATAGCACCCCTAATTGATTGATAGCTTCAACCGTCTGTATCAGTGCATGGTTGACACCCAAGGGGTGTGTGGTTTTTCATGTTTTATGTTTCCCTGAAATCATGGGCATAAGTGAGGATAATGATTTTCTGTACACGATCTACTTATTCTCTGTATCTCTGTTTTTTCTTATGCAGGTACTATTTGGTTTGTGATTCAAGCCAGATTTGCTTTGTTCTATCAGTATACGGTATGCGGAGTGATGTGGTAAGTATTAGCTTTTATTTTCTCCTTTTAAATGATTATCTGAAACATTGTTCTTGGGGATCAAGGGTGCATGATTGCCCTTTTACGGTTTCAGTTTTTAATTCTTTAAAATATATTCCCATCTTTCATTGGATACTTTAGACCTGTTATACTATTTATTAACAAGATTAGGTAAAATATATAATATAATCATGAAAATTTTTTGGGTTGACTTTTTAATATATTTTTACTTTCATCCATGATTCATAAGTAGGTAGCTTTCCTAGGTGAGCTTTGATTTTACGTGGATAGGAATGAGTAAGATAACTAAGGATGACGGGTCTTGGGCAAATTTGGTGACGTATGGTTGACCCCCATGTAAATCTCAACATTGTGAGACTTTGTATTTGAGCTGATTGCCGTTGCAAAGACAGCAAATACTATATTCTCCTCTTGCCTTCTATCACTTTGACCAATACAACCAGGGAAAATTTCGCTTGCAGATTAAAGAAGAAGATCAGCTGATGCTTTTGGAACCTTATTACCGTTATGTTGATTTTGCATGGAAGGAAAAGGTATATATATATTTATATACATTGTAATTTGTAATGTTCATCTTGGTTCCAATGTGGTAACCAAGTCAAAACTAATAGAAGGCGAATCCGTTTCAGTCCCAAGTTTGCTGACAACCTGTTATTTTTTGTTTTTGTTATATGTGATCATATATGATTTGGTTCATGATTCACGTGATCCTAATTTTTGTTTTCCAATTCTTTCGACCAGCGTTACCAGTTCAAGTCAATTCGGGTTGACTTTGTAGAGCAAGTTGTTGTGAATGGAAAAGCTCTCTCCTCACTCAATGCAGCGCGTTCATCAATTTATGCTCAGCATAAACCGTAGACGAATGATAAAGCAGCTATTGAGCTTGTTCTTGAATGCTTGGAGAGGCTATTGAGCTTGTATTTGCATAAGAAACATGAAAATGAACTCTTTTCAAGCCGATGCAGAGACAGCTGTCAATTTTTCTGTTTGAATATAGTTTCAAAAAATTCTTGTGTGTCAATGTAACTATTTACGGTGGCTTTAGCTGCTATACAAACAAAATTTAGAGTAAATTCACAAATGGCTTCTATTTGTTGAAATTTAGGCATTGAGTTTGTGTTCCCCACTCATTTCTCTTGGTCCGCATGTTCACTCGGAGTTTTACTTGAACCTACTTACCAGCCGGACTAACTTGTTCAACGTTGCAGCAACTACGGTTCTCTTCTCTCTCTATTCAAAACATAATTTCACTTTTGATCCAACTAGTGCGTGGTCATCAGCTCTTTACCGTGCAGCACTTCATAGACGCTGAAGTTGAACAGGTGATTCGATGCCTCGGTTCACTAAAATTTAAAGCGCAATGAGATGGTTGTTATTTGGAGACGCATTGTTCTTCAATGCTTGGTTTTCTTAGCAGGAAGGTGGACGTTTGATAATGATTAGAGCTCTCTGGTTGGTGCCTTGATGTCATACCCCCCAGCCCCTTTCACTCTGCCAAGTACATTGTCATTCCTCTACGTACCCTCCAACCTATCATTTAGAGATTACGTTTTGCATATGTAATTAAATTGTATATGCTATATACATTGAACACGTTAGACCATTCATATGAAATCGCGTTTCGTGCTAAATATCTAATGTACTAAATTCATATCTCTCCTATGGACTTTAAAAAATGCGATATCATGTGAGATTTTTTCGTTTAATTGGCCTTATTTTGATTCAAATAGCATGTACGTTAAATATATAATTTAACAAACATATTATATACCTCATCACCTGCGTAAAACCTAGAAACTTAAAGTGTTAACATCATATTTTGAGGCTGTAATAACACTAAAATTTCACGGATTTTAGAATAAGGGTTTTTAATTGGAAATTAGAGTTTCGTAAAAGAATGATTGATAGAGAGAAGAGAAAAGAAGCAATAATTATATTCAAAGTGCAAAAATTTGGTTACAATTGCTATTAGATGGATTGAAAGTTAAACCGATAAGATAAGAAGTTTAATGTTTAAAAAGTTTAACCGATATTAAACTATTAAAATTAAAGAATTTAAAATATAATTAAAAGAAATTATCCGAAAATTTTGAAGTTTAATTAAAAAATTATTAAATAAAAATGAATTGATTTATTTTAATTTATAAAAACTTATTAATTAATTAATTAGATTTTAATAAAAAGAATCATTAAATTAAATTAAACCGAAAAATTAAAAATCAAACTAAAAATTAAACAGTTTAAGATTTTTGAGGTTGAATTGGTTGAACTAGTTAAATTTTTTTACCATTGTTTCTTACATGTTCTCCTTT
>JANSVA010421295.1:0-20771 GCA_025504915.1 Erythroxylum reticulatum | reverse complement strand
ACTCTTTTGTTTTATTAATAATAAATATTTTCATTACAAAAGTAACTGGAAGAAAATTAAGTTATATGTAAATACACCTGTTTTCTAGGGCACTATATTTACATAAGTCTAACATTGCTTTCTCTTTGTTTCTTCTATCCTTCCATCCCTCAAAACTACCTTCAAACCTATTGATTAACAACAAAATTAATCACTTAATCATGGCCAAAACACATGCAATTCATACCAACATAATGTAAAAAAAAGATGTGTAACAATGCCATGCAAAATTCATGCAAAACCTAATCTTAAAGACCTAATTCACACATATTCATGCATATTCACATACATTCATACATAATTATGCAATTATATGAAACTAAGACAAAATGTAAGCTAATAAGTGAACAACAATCAATATATCATGATTACTAACAAATTATCCTAAGAAAAGTATGTACAAATGCCACCTATCAACTTCAATGTGACTGTTGATTTTATTACTTACAAAGTTAATTGATGTTATTACTTACAAAGTTAATTTTTGGATAACTTGATTTTGCTTGCATATTAATTCAATTCAATAGGATATGATGATATATAGTAAGAATGGAAAAATTGAGATTGATGATGGATTGTTGTTGTGAAATTTATAATTTTGATTATGGTTTGGTTGAGGA
Organism: Erythroxylum reticulatum; assembly: GCA_025504915.1. Classification (NCBI taxonomy): domain Eukaryota; kingdom Viridiplantae; phylum Streptophyta; class Magnoliopsida; order Malpighiales; family Erythroxylaceae; genus Erythroxylum; species Erythroxylum reticulatum. Next base: position 20,112 of record JANSVA010421295.1, on the reverse strand, counting down.
CAAGCAACTTAGTGTCGGAACATTTGATAGATGGATATCTGACTAGATTTTACCATCCATATTTGATATCTTTTACTTGATATTTTATACTTTTATCATATATTTCCAAGTGTGTTTACAAGTGATAATTGCCTTTATGGACTTAAAGCAGAAGAATTTGGGAGAAAATGTAGCATAAAATAGAAAATCAACTATCTAGAAGGAGTGCACAGCCATGGAAAGCAATATCAGGCATTTTTGGACATACACGATCTGATACAGAACCGTGTACTAGACCATATAAGTCCTGGAAACCTTAGTTTTTAATATAAAAATACATTTTTGGTGGTTAATGAAGGAAGGGACTTTGGGAGGCAATTTTTAGATGTGGAGAATGTCCAAAAGGGATGATTTTGGTCCAAGGAAGTGGAAAACACAAAGAAGTCATCAAAAAATCATTCAATAGAAGACAATTAGGCAGATTTAGAATTATGATTCCATTGTTTTCGATTTGTTTTTCTTTCATTGTATGTTGATTTTGTATTCAAGTATGTATAACTAAACATCCTATTAGTATTAAGGTTTGATGAGCGTTATGTTTATACTTTGATATGATTTGATTCCTTTATTAATGTAATTGGTTTTATTTGATTATTGTGATTTGATTAAGTGTTTTATTGATAATCTGATTTCATACATAGAGATTGAGAAATCATAATTAGAAGGACTTGATTGCAACCCTATAGATAGGATGACGTAAATCCTCTATATTAAGGTCAAACCTAACAGAATGATGCATAAATCAGTAACAGAATCCTATAAGATCTAATTTTAGTAATTTGGTTAGAAATCATAGGATTAGTTATAAGTGGACTTAAGGTCAGCTACTAACATACCATAGCAATCTCAATGGTCTAATACGTCAACAAACAATTGCATGATAAAAGATCAGTCTGTTAAGGGTTTAAGGGGATTCAAACCTAGATACTAATTTCTAATAATGACATCTTTTGGAGTGAATTTTGCTGTCTCTGGATTCATTATCGTTTCCTATTTCTTTAATTGTTCAATTTTTATTTTTTATTAAAAATCTAAAATCGATATGTACATTAGAAAATAGGGGAAGGTTAATTACTAATATTCACAATCTTCATGGGATCAAGTTGTAGTTGCTGTTGCTAGCTACAGCTATGCCGTGCACTTGCGGTTATTATATAATTGACCAACTCACAAAATTGGTCAATTAGATACTTTTAGGTGATTTTAATATCACTATTTATACTTTTGAAGTTGATGGAAATGTCTCCTTAAGAAATTTCATATGCGATTTTAGGGATTGTTTGGATTAATTAGGAATCACAAACTTGAAATATGAAGGAAACTTCTTTCTATAGAGAAACAAACAATGTGAAAGGTGGCATATTAGGAAAAAATATAGAGAGCAATAGTCAGTGGTGATTAGTTGATCAATTTTTTGGAAAGTAAAGCCATCTTGATGAATAATTTTCATCTCTAATCATAGTCTAATTCTTATTTAGAACATATTTAAAAAATACAAGAGGAACTCTCCATTCAGATTTTAGTAACTTTATAACTGATGACGAAAGATTCTGAGGTAATAAGCAAAGGGATGTCCTATCCTATTTCAAGCTATGAGATCATTGTTTTTGTTATAAAACTAAACATAATTAAGAAATATCTCAAAGAAATCAATGTCAAAAAGGGGGAAAATTATTTATGATCACTTATTTACTGCTAAAGTAATCTGATTAAATTTTAGGAATAATTGTACAAACATCTAGGTCATAGTATCCAGATTAATAAGGAAAAGAATGCTCTAAGCTCTTACATTAAAGTAGTAGTCATCCATAATTTTTTGCTTAAAAAATATCTAGGGTCTAATAGCTTAAAGAATGATATAAAAATACTAATTCCTTCTATAAATAAATATTGACAAGGAAGAACACTAACAAAATTTGATCCCTCTTTAAACATAATGGTGATGTTACTCTCTCACAAGAAGATCGTAAGCATAAGGCTTATTAATTCTTCAAAATTATTAAACACCTTTGCTTCTAGCTAGTCTTTAGTTTCACTACTAGGTTCCTTTAATAGAACCAAATATTTAATATAGACAAAGAGTTTTTAAGTAGTCCCATCATGAGCTTGATATAAAGAAACCAGTATTTTCATTAAATCTAAATAATGCCCCAATTCTTGATGGACTTGCTAGATTACTTTTTTAAAGGGTTGGCCACTAATCAATGAGATGGTAATCTCAGTTGTACTTTAATTATTTGATAAGGTCAAGATGCTAAAAGAGGTTAGTAAAACATTCTTCTGTCTTATACCATAAACTCCTAATCTAGGTTCCCTAAATGAGTTTAGGCTAATCTTTTATTGCTATACCATATATAAAATCATCTCCAAGTTATTGGAGATGAGATTGAAAAAAGCGTTGAAGCCATTAACTAATGATTGGTAAACTGCAACCTTAGAAGATATATTGATTGGAAATAATATATTCAGTATACTAGAGTTACTGAAGGGTTTTGGGAAGAACTCACTATACAATTGTGCTATTAAAGTTGATTTTAATAAAGCTTTTGATTATATCACTTTGGATTTTGTTTTACATCTGCTTAAAGTGTTTTGTTTCCTTAATATCATTATTAAATGGATAAGACAATGTATTACAATCACCTCCTATAGTGTTGAGATAAATAGAGAACTAAATCATTTGATTAAAGGAGGAAGAGAGTTGAGGCAAGGGTACCCTTAAATTTTAATTTTATGCATTAAAAGCTCTATCTGAATATGTGAAACATAATGTTATGTAAGAGTTAGTTAGGTCTATTTATCACTCTAAATGCAAGAAAAAGGAGCTCTTAAGCTTATCCTTTTTTGATGATTTACTTTTACTCTTTAAAACATGTGATAAGTAAAGACTTCTTTATTCACTTATTTAAGCTTACCAATTACAAAAGAAGGCTAAATTTTAGGGAGTGCCTTGTATTAATTGAAAAGATACAAAAGAGAATAAGAAATAGGTGCAATCATACTTTATCCTTGCGAGAAGATTACAATTAATTAAGTTTAAAATTAATTCACTCTATATTTTTGGCCATCTAATGTATTCATATAAAGAAATAACTAAGAAAATTGAGTAAATGATGAGATATTTCCTTTGATTTAGGAAGAATGGTAACATATATATTGTTAAAGTGAATGGGAGGAATTTTGTAAACCTACTAACGAAGGAGGATCAAGAATCACATATGTAAATAGGAGTAATAAAGTATTAATGTGGAAGAGAATAAGGAGACTATTAACTAAAAACGACACTCTATGGGTTAGGAGGATCCAGACCTACTTTTTGAAAGGATAATTCGTTTAGGAAGTCATTAAAAAGCCCTCCACTTCATGGTTTAGCTCCCAAAATTTAAAATAAAGGAATTTGCTAATTGGAAACTTTGAATGCATAGTCGGGAATGGAGAAATAGCCTCCTTTTCTTTTAGAAACTAAATAAAAATTAGACCACTCTATAGCTCTCAAGAATTTAAAAAATGTTAAGCAAAATTCCAAGCTCTTCAAAGATGAAGTTATGGATCAATGAGAACTAATGGTCTAACTTCCCTTTTAAACTTACTTATATCATACCTACATTTAACCCAAATAAAAAATGATTTATTTCTATCAATGGCTTGTACATAACTTTAGAAGATACATAATCATATTATTTGAAGAACTGTTGAGGCTGAGGGGGAATAAGAGACTTGGTGCAACATGATTTGAAGTAACAATCTACTACTTAAGTTACCCTTCTTCATATGGACATTTTCCAAGAATATATTCAAAACTCTAGATATATTAATTTACCTTAATTTCTTGTTACTTTTTATATGAGCGAATGCCATTATGAAATGTTAGAGCATCTTGTTTTTAGTTATAGCTATTTTAGGCCCATATAGCACACCAATATAACCTTTTTCTAGTTTAATTTTCCAAGATAAAATCATATTGATATTCTATAATGGATAGCTTTAGATAGGAATAGCAGCAAAAGGAAGAAACATAATTCCACATTTTCTTTTTGCTTATACATGTATCAAATATGGATGGAATGCAATAACATATGTTTTAAAGTGAGAAAAAGTAATATGGATAAAGTTTTGGTTGAGATTTTACAATGGATAACTGAAAATTTTTTTCTATCCAAAGTGGTAAGGAATTACAATCTTATGATAGCCTTAGTTTGGAGATTAGATAACTAATAGATGAAATGAAGAGGAAGTCTAATATTTTAAGGGAAAAACTATAACTTTCTATTAAAATGAGTTATATAATGAACTTCACAAGTAACTCTCAAATAAGCTTTATTCTTGTTGTCTTTTAGTGTATAAATGTCTTGCATACAACTTAACTTTAGGGATGCTTAAAAACCCTCTTTAAATGGATTACATATTAGTTGTTAATACTCCTCATTTTATTAATTCGTTTTCTTTAACTTAAAGAAAAAACACTTAGGAGAGTCTTGTAGAGAAGTTCCTTGTGAAGTACCTTCCACCATCTAAGAGTAAGAAAAAGAAAGGATTATAAGTGTTGAAGATGATGATAGTGATGCTAGTAAGATGCTATGATCTAATCCTTTGAGTGTTCTTGGTCTTGGTCAACAGTCTGTGTAAGTCAGCTGAGTTCTCTATAAGGAGAATAGTTAATATCTCCTTTTGTTTTATCTTCCTTCACCCTCTTGTGCCTTTCTCTATGTCTTAGCTTGCTCTATTCTTACTCTACATATAATCTCCTACTTCTTATCTCTATTTTGGTTTCTTCCTACTAACTTCTACTTCTATGTACAGTGTTTCACCTCATCTCATCTTTGTCTCTCTTTTCTTTATCCACTAGTCACTATCTTTAACCATTGATCCTTCACAATCGTTTCTACTTTAGAACCTGTCTCGCCTTTTTCTCATTCCTTCCCCACCTGAATCCTCCCTATTCCCCTCATCCTTCCCCGACGTTGTCAACTTCTGGTTCCTCCATTCTTCCTCTTATGGCCTCTAATGTTACTATGACTACAACTCCTCTATCCAAGTGCACCTGGGTGTAGGTTACCAAAAATTTCAACCCTAATTCCTAACTTGCATTCTGCCTTCCAAATCCTACCTTGGATGACCACATTATATCCCCACCAATAAACATCCTTTAACTAGGAGTTTAATAGTGGAAATCCTCCATTATTGGTTTCTTTCTTGATAAAAGAGTTATATTTCCAATTATGAAAACTTGGGCTATGACCAACTAGAAATAATTTGGTCTCCTTGAAATTATCTTGACCAATGATGACATATACTTCTTTAAATTTATATCTCCTAAATTAGTTTCAAAAGTCATCAAAGCAAGACCTTAACATATGAATAACAAGCCATTTTTGGTTCAACCTTGGAGACTAGTAGTGAAGTTTTAAGAACTTAAACATATTAACATACCTTTATGGATTTTCATCTTTGATATTCCTTTTAAATACTAGACTATAAAAGGTCTCAGTTACCTTGCTAGCTCCATAGGAAGGCCTTTGTGTCTTGATTAAACAACAAAAAAAACTAAACAAATTAATTTTACCAAAATATATGTAATCGTTGATGCACTTGTAGACTTGCCTGAGGAAGCTACCATAATGAAATTTAATGGTAACATGGAGCTTGTCAAGGATAAAGTTAGAATTACATAAGCTTGGAAAGCTCCTAACTTCAAACCTAAGGAGGTTTTTAAACCAACAAGAATAATTTTTGATATTTTTAGCTATTAGGAACTTATGTAGGATGAACTCTATTTGGATCAATAGGATGTACCATTTGCATTGAATGGAAACTAAAATTCTTCAGGAGATGATTCCTAGAAATCTTCGAGTAGCATTTAATTCAGTAAAATTCAATAAATACTCTATCCTACATTAACTCCATTAAAGATGCTGACCTCACAAACAACCTCACAACTTTAATCCAAAAAACTTGCACTTATAATTCAATGGATCAAGTTTAACATCTTGTCATACCAATAGCAACTCTTAATGAAAATGTCTTATCCAATATAGGGGAGAATTGTAACATCAACAAAAAGATAGCATCAAATGAGACCTTTTAAGTTATTGCTAAGAGGAAATCAAGGAGAGAGAAGAACTTGTCTTCTTTCTCTTCAAAGCCATGACTATCTTAGTATGGAATATAAGGAGCATGTTTGCTCCCATTAAGCAACAAATTATCAAAAACTTTGTTGTAGAAAATAAACTTCACTTGTTGGAATTCTGGAAACTAGATTAAAAAATAATCATTGCCGCATTTTATCATCTTTTCTTTCATCTTGGAAAGCTATTTCCAACTATGCATTCCATCATAATAGGAGAATTCTAGTTTTGTATAACTTATATAAAATGGAACTGATCAGCAAAATTATAAGTGATAAGTTAATTCACTTGAAGGCTAAAGTCCTTGATCTGAATCTACATTTGGAAACTTCCATCATTTATGCTCTCAACTACAGCTTCCAAAGAACATCACTATGGAACTAACTCTCTCATATATCATAAGTTATCAACATTCCTTGTCTATTTATTAGGGAATTTAACTCCATCACTCCCCCCCATCAAGTGATATTCTCAAGAACTACTTGAATAATACTAAGGTGACAGATTTACCTAGTAGGGGTAATTTCTACAGATGAAGTAATGAACACAATGGTACACCTTTTTGGGGAAGAAATTAGACAGATGTCTCTCTAATATTCCTTGGTTGCGTCAATTCTTTTTGTTTTAACAACTTCCTGATGAATATCCCACGTTTTATAGAAGTTGTTAATAAAGGAACCTCCATCAATTTTAGAGGAACCAAATAATTCCAATGCTCCAGGGTCCTAAGCAACATACAAAATTTTCTCTAAGATTCTAATAATGCCAATGTTTAAAATCTCCATCACCTTCTAAACCCTATAAAATTGAACCTTGAAAAAGCTCAAATTGATCTATACTTTAACCTCACTAACCCCTCCTTTAAAAAAGGAAAAAAAAACTAGGCTTAAGTCACTCCATTCAAGTTGTTAATTTTGATTACTAACTATGGAAGAAAAGATCTAGAATTATATGGTCACAGGATGGTGACAAAAACACCTCTTTCTTTCATAGATGTGTTCTAACCAAAAAGTCCTTTAACAGGATAGTCTATTTGGTAGCTAGTGGATATCATTCATACTTAATTTGAATTCCTATTTAAGGCTAAATCTTATTTTACATAAATAATGTAAAATTAGGAATGCCATCCTAATTTTTTTAAGAATGATTGAAAAATTGTTCAATAGAAAGCAAATGCTAATGTCAAGCAGATTCTATCTCTTTTAGCGTTAACTTTTGAAATCGACAATGCCATCAATTCTCTAGTTAAGTGAAAAGCTCCTAGACATGATGGTTTTAGCATCCTACTCTTCAAATAAAGATGGGATATTCTTAAGAAATTTATTATAGAATCAATACATGATTTATTCATTAGAAAAAAAGCTTTTGAAAGAACTTAACAATACCATTCTCAACTTAATTCCCAACGGAAAGGATCATATATCCTTACTAACTTCAGGCCTATTTCTTGTTGTTCTTCCATCTAGAACACCATTTCTAAGGTAATTACTGAGAGGTTTAAATCCATCCTTCTTGATTTGATTGATCCTACATAATATGCTCATTCAAAATAGAAAATTTAGTGATAATATAACTGGCTCAAGAACTCTTCAAGCACTACAATGGGAAAAGTAGTAGCAAAAATTGTGCTTCCAAAATTGAATTCCAAAAAGCATATGACACTATTAACTAGACCTTTATCCTGAACACATTGAAGGCTGTTCAATTCCTAAACATTTTTGTTGAATGGATCTCACTATTCATCACCTCAGTTTTATACAAAATTCTTATTAATGGGCAAACCATCAAGAGAATTCATGCAACTAAAGGCATCAGGCAAGGGAGTCCCGTTCCCCTTTACTCCTATTCTCATTAGTTCTTACTAGAATACTAAGAACCAACATTAGGAACTCAAATTCAAGTTTCACTCAAAATGTAAGAAGCTCAAGATTGTAAGCCTCAGTTCTATTAATGATGTTTTCATATTCTCTAAAGAAAATTTAAATTCAATCTCAACCTTATCAAAAGTTTGCACATTGTTCAAAAAGATCTTTTGTGTAGCCATTAACAATAAAGGATCCAACCTTTTCATCTTAGCAAATGCTTCATACCTATCTTCTAGAATATCATCATTGAGTAAGTTTTATATATAATAAAACTCTATACTTGAAAGTATATGGATCATATCTTGTTGTATCAAAAGGTATCAATGTTATGAGGAAATAGATAAAATGATTTGAAAATAAATTTGTATAAGGTATTATAATATTATTTTAATGAAATAATAAAAAAATTAAAAAATTACTAAAATCAAGCAAATATGCAAATAATAAGTGAGCTGCCAAATTGAATTAAGATTAGGCAAGGATGAATGGCTAGGATTTATTCTTTCATTATTTTGTTCCCTTTTATTAATCCAATGATGTGTTGATCTTAGATTTCATAAGGGATTGATTACTCTCTCTCAAGAACTAATCAATTAACCCTAATTGAATATGAAATTAAAAAATTTGCAACCTCTTGATTCACAAAACTTCTTAACATTTTCAATTAGATATGAAGTTATCAATTAAATAATCAAGTCCTCACACAAGATCTCTCTTCCAATGGTTGTCGATTTGAAAATTGTGTGACTTATTAAATCATCAAATCTTATTGAACAACCTAATCTAATTACTTTTAACACACTCTCTCTATTTATTGTCAAAGTATGAAATGCAAAATTATCACAACACTAGAATTTTGTATTGAATCAATAAAGATCAATGTCACAAAATAAATTTATAATAAACCCTAATTTGGAAATTAGAAATTTATTAATGTAATGAACATCTGATAATTTGAGTTACACATAAAGTTTGATGAAATAGGAAAAGGAAAGAAAGAAAAACTCAGTTTGGAGCTTGATATGGAAAATTAGAATTTTGGATGTTCTTTTTATCTCTATTGTTTAATCCACTTTTGTAAGATGAAAAATGTGTTCTTTTGTGTCTTTCACATTCTTAAATAGTAGTATAGGGTCCTAAGGTTTTTGCGACTTCATTCAGTTCCAAAAATACCTCCAAACCCTATACGAAAAAGGCCGTGTTTGGAAAGTGTTGTCATGATTGTGCTTCTAGAAATTTCTTTTTGGAATTTCATTCAGCTTTCATCTTCTTCATTCTTTAATTTCCTGGTTTAAATGACTAACAAACACATCAAACACCTCATAAAATATAAAATTAAGATCCAATTCTTGCTCTAGACTAAACAAACACTTAGAATACATACAAACATTAATAATAATATGATTTTAAGCCTATACACATGATAATCATCTAAGAAATACTTAAACCCACACTTAAATATCGAACAAAACATATTATAATATACACCTATCAATCATCTTGCAGTGGCTTTAAGGAATCTCATCTTTTAGTCAAGTATCTTGGAGTTCCTATATAGTCATTCAAACCTATGTTTAATGATTTTAAGCCTCTCATTGAGAAAATAAAAAGTAGAATTGAGAGCTAGAACTTTAGAGTGCTTTCTAATATAGGTAAATGTCAGCTGATAAACTCAATGTTATCATCAAAAACCAATTATTGGGCTTCATATATTGTTTTTCTTAAACCAACTCAAAAGTAATTGATGAAATCTTTAAATAATTTCTTTGGTAAGATAATGGTAAAGCCAACTACAAAATTGAATGGTTTGAGATATGTATGACAAAGTAAGTTAGTGGTTTAGGAATTTTTCCTATTAAAATGTAGAACTCTATCTTTCTTACTGAGAGACTTTGGAGATTATAGTATGATAAACAATACATATGGTTTAAATGGATGAATTCTTATTTCATAAGGAATCAAAACATATGGAACATCAAAACCCTTGAAAATGTATCTACACTTATGAAGTCCTTATTCAAATTAAGAGAAGTGATTAGAATTTCTTGTAGCATTCAGTAAGAGAAGGTAAAACCACATCTTCCGGTATGACAATTGGACCCCTTTTAGCCTTTTATGGGAAATCAGTGATGCTATATCTTCCAACATGTCAGTTGTTGAAGCTTTATATACAGTGGATTTAGTAGTCTTACATCCATCATCTTCACTACATAGTTTCATATCAAATGTTATCCTTGATAATTCTAAAGAGAACTTCATCATATGGTTGCACATCTATTCTGGTAACTTCACTAATGCATCGTGTTAGGCTTTGTTATAAACACCCATATTTGCTATTCCTATAACACCCACATATCCTTTGGGAGGATATGCAGATGCCACATAAAATAGAACTAAATAATCCAAACATGCTAAAGCATTTCTAGAAACTCAAGTGACATACATTTCATTTCATAGGTTAAGTCATATTCAAAACATATCATACACATGGTACTTATTACATACAAGCCTTAAATCAAAATCCAACCCGTATTAAGGTTATTACAAACCATCAAACAAAATACAAATTCCAATATGTCTCATTACATTAAACACAGCTAAAAACCAAACTAAACATTTCCAAAACTAAACACAGTCTCCTTGGCCACTACAGTTGTCTTTGTCCTAGTCTTTAACCTTCTTATCTGAACCTACATGGAGGCAAAATGTAACGTCCCATTACCTATGTTAAGGCTAGAATTGTGATTTATGAGAAAGTACTAAGAAATTATGAAATGCATATCCTGTTTTAGTTAAATATGATATGCACATTTTTGCACATGAATATGATTGTACATGCATTCATTGACATTTTTTTGGGTATAATTAATTTATAAATGTTATTAAAATGTGAATTGTGAGTTATTTGTGTTAAAAATTTATTTGGAGACCAATAGTATTATTTCAAAATTTTTGGTGAATTTGAGGTACATTTGGACTAGGACAAATGTTAAGTGCTAGGATAAATTGATAAATGAAAAATTTGAATGATTAAGCCTAAAATTGAGAGACATTTGGCATAGTTAAATGTGTGACAAATGGACTAGCAAGTAAATGACAATTGGACCAATTAATATGTGACATGTGGACCAATTAATGTGTGACATAGAGACATATGGACTGATTAAATGGTGAAATTTGGTAGCTTATCGAAGGAATAAGTGGCTTACATGCATAAGGACACCTGTTGAACTAATATGGTGACATCTAGCACCTTAGGTGTAATATTTCTGCATGCTGTTTCAACTAAGCTCATTCTCTTCTCTTCTTGTATCTCTCACCAACGAAACTTGCTTATGTCTTCCCCTTCTTGTGTTTTTCTTGAAGCTATGCTAAATTACCACACTAAATACAATCTTTTACCCATCACAAAATAGCTAAAGAACCAGCTGATTGTTGTTATTTCATCATAGCTGAAAATCATTTAATTCCATCTTGAATGTGTGATGATTTTGCACGTTTGGAGTACTGATTTGGAGTGATTTTTTTAGATGGGATTAGAACTAAACAAGTAAGTAAAATATTAGTGTTTATGGCATGTTAAATGGTTTGAGAATGATGTGTGAATTGGACTGAAATTCATGAGATATTGGTGAAGATGTATGCTGGAATGTTATGAACTGGAGAATTTTCATTGAATAGACTTCGTTATTTTGATTATATATTGAACTTTATATTTCCAAATACATTGATTATTGATTCAGAATAAATTAAAGACATATTTCTATAACTTTCCTGAAGAAGTCGACTACTAATTCTATCTCTAAGCTTTTCAAAATCTGGCTGGAAGTAGAGTTAGGAGTTCTATTATAGTTTAAAAATAGTGTGAACTGTTTTAGGTATAACTTTCAGTATACTGAATTAAATTATGCAATTTTTGTGTTATTAGAAACTGGAAACATATTGGAAAAATTTTATATAAGTAATTGTTGCTGAAATACACCATTTTCCTTGTCATAATGATCATGTAAAGTTATCCTGAAAGGGGGTGGTAGGACGAAAGTGCTGAGGTGTCTGGAATTTGATAACTGGAATGTTTTTACTAAACATGCTTCGGTATTTTGGCTATATTTTAATCTGTAGATTTCCAAATGAAATGATTCTTGTCTTAAATTGAATTAGAGACATTTGGATGCAAATGTTAAGAAGAAATTGAATTTTAATTCTATTCTTAAGGGTCTTAAAATTTATCTTGAAAGTAAGTCTTGGCTTAGGCAGTAGCACTACTAGGGACAGAAATCAGGTCCTGTTGTTATTGAATAAACTGTATTGATATAGGCTGAATCAGACAAAGATGTTTTCACAAAAGTTATAGCTTATTCTCTTAGTTTTTGATTGGTTTGAAGTTTGTAATTTTTTTGATGTTGAAATTTAGAGATATGAGGTGTACAACTTGAATGCATGATCATGCATTAGCCAAAATTTCAAATGTACACAGTTTGTGATGTTTTGAGCATAAATCATAAAATAATGAATCAAATTGTATGATCTTGGTATAATTAGAAACTTAACACATTGAAGAACAACTTTCCAGAAGAAAGTGCTGCATAATTTTATCATTGACCTTATTAGAATAATTATGTAAAGTTGACTCGAAAGCATATTATGAGAAAAAATTCTGGAATGATCAATCGGGTTATGAAATTAGTTTCACATTCTTTTATTATGGCCGAAACCCTAAGTACAAATTATATTAATGAGGGTTTTGCTATCTAAATGATATGGTGACAAAATCTCAATAAGATACCTGGAATTGTCATTGAACATACATTGTGCATATTGTCTATACATTTATGTTCATAAAGAAAGACTTATACACTTGTGAAAAATTATGATATATATAAATGTGTTTTGCATGATATAGAGAAGCACATTGGATGCTAGTCTGACATTTCCAGACCATCCAGGCAATAGCATATTGGAGTGTACTCTAAGTAACCTAATATGGTCTCACCTTGATTTGTTTTGTTTATTACAGAATTGAATTTGATATTGATGAATGTGTATTGAATTGCGGACAATAATTGTCCGACGTGTTTGATGCATGTGAATATCATTGGAAGTGCTACTTCTATGTGAACGAGAATGACTAATTGAATTTGATATGTATTGATTGTGTTCTGAATTCCAGACATGAATTGTTCGAGGAGTTTAATATTTGGATATGTATTAGAAGTCTTATGAATTGTTACAAAACTTTGTATGATGTTTAAATTCTCAACGAAAGTTGAATGCCGGCCTTAGGTCCGACGATTATGAGATTCTGATTATGCATCATTTATGATTGTTATACATGGTAAATTCTGTAATTTATTCATTTTATAAAATGCATGCTTAGATTAAGGCATTGTGACCGTAGTAGTCAGTTTGATAGAGCTTTGAGCTCAATTTTGTACACGTAGAGCTTTGCTCCGTGATTTCTTTCTGCATGTAGAGCTTTACTCTGTGATATATGTTTCTAATTGAGCCTAAAGAGCCAGTATTTGTATCCATATATGAGACATACTCGGTCACAACAATAATAACGAATGTGGAGTCTCATATGCAATTGTATTGATATATATTTATGTTCTGATTCTTAATGATATCATGATTTGTAATGGTAATGTGTGTATTTGGATTATACAAGATCTGAATGATTTTGTGTGAATTATGTGATCTTGTTTGATGGACCTGGGTGAAATCATTAATGATTGTTCACTAATTGAGTTTTCAAAACTCATAAAAATTGCAACGTAGCTTTTTAGGTACGAGATAGGAGACCTAGTTCCTTAGACTGTACTAAAGGAACCTTTTGGATTAAGTTATGGCTCAGAGGTTTGTCAGCTAACATCAGAAGAGTTGTAGCTTATGTTTTGTAGTCTTCTTAGAACTTGTATAAGGTTTTGTAATTATTTATTAATGGATACAGTGTAAGCTTTTGATCAATGAATACAGTGTGAGTTTTTGACAATGAATGCAAGGAATGGTTTTAATTTGATGAATTTTAAATTATTGTAGATGATGCCATGTTAAGTTGGATTTATGTTCACTCTAACATGCCATTATCATAAGATATATACTTGAATGTCTTTAGGTGTTTGGGTATATACTCTATGGTTGTGAGATGTTGCACAAAAACACCGTGCTAAGCATAAGTCTTAGTGGAGAAATAACTAAAAAACATATAATTTGATGACTGTTTTCTAATAGTCGTTTAACATTCACATATATAGAATCGAGTCACATCTCAAGCAATCTTTAATTATTCATATTAAAACACAATCCAAACAATATGTATCTCAAAACATAATATAATATATCAAAATAGGATATATTGGCTTCAAAGCAAGGCTTACAAGTATTAGAATAGAATACCATAATATCATAACATAACTTTAAAGTACTAGAATAGAACTTGCCTGTATCAAAATAGTATCTGATTATATCAGAATATAACTTAGTTATTTCAGAACAAAGCTTGATTATATCAGAATTGAGCATGTAACAGAATACAAAACAAATTAGCCTGTTAATCCTTTTTATAGGTAACGAGACCAGAACAGAAGATTCCCATGTTTGGTATTTGAAATAGAAGACACAGAAGTGTCTAAAATCAAAAGACACTAGAGTGTCTGGTTACAAAAGACACCTTAGTGTCTAGTTATAGGAGTAGCTACAGACCCTTCTAGGCATGCCTATTTACCCACGACTAGGACTTGGAAGTTTCAAAACAAACCATTTCAGATTTCAAAATCTCATGTAAAAGATGTACTGCATAACACATTTCTTTATTCCTTTTTTCTTAAATTGAACATATCTATTCATATCTAACAATAACATACCTCATAAACATAAACATTTGCAATAATGTACTAATAAATGTACTATGTTTTTACACCTTCCATATAATCACACAAATTTCCAATTTATAAACAATCATATTCAATTCACATCACATAATCCATTTAAAACACATTTCTTGTATTCATAAGGACACATTCATCCTTGAACAAACCATACATTTCAATAGTAGACACATTATTTACTAACCACACATTCCTTAAGCAATTACCTCAATTAACAATCCATAACTAAATTAACTATTACTCAATTAATCCAACATCATCTAGATTCATTTTCAACCTCAATTAAGTCCAATTAAATCATGATTTAGTACCTTAACCTTATATAGTTTGACAATTGTCTTAAACCAACATTTTCTCCTTCCTAAGTGCTTCCCATGACCATGGTAATAAGCCTTATAAATCCCACAATTGTGGGATGAGTGAACAGTAGGTTCACTCACCCACAACCTCGAATTTGTTTCTAAAACTTGACTTATTCACTTCCATTTGACACACCTTCACCAAAGTCCATCAATTTCACTTCAATTCTACCTTATTCAAGCTTCAATACCTCATCAAATTCATGTCCAAACCAATTTAAAAATCATTCATAAGGCAGCTCACAATCTATGATCTTTCATACATAAAAAATCTAAAGCAAAAGCTATTAATAATTATTATGTTCCAAACCTTAATTCATCATCAATTTAATACATATTCTATCTAATAAAAACATCAAATAATTCATATTATAGCATGCAATCAATTTTAGCACCCCCTTACCTTCTTAACTTCAAATTCAACTCCAAATAACAAGCCAATCAAAGCCTTCATGTAACCAACACAAGTCTAAGATCAAGGTGCAAATCTTAGCACCAGAAAGAAAATATAGAAGATAACATAATCTACTTCCTTAATGCCATATATGGCTAAGAATTTGGAGTGGTAATGCATAGATTTACAGTAAAATTTTAAAGCTAAAGGAGAGGGATAGCTTCAGTGGTGATTGAGCAAAAAGAGAAAGAATAACCAGTAGAAACACTTCTGCCTTAGCTAGACTCATTTGATGCTAGGTGTCACTCCTACCATAAGTGTAACATCCCACTTCCATAAGGCATATACCCACATACCCGAAGGGCATTCAAGTATACCCTATGATAATGGTATGTTGGAGCAAAAGCAAATCCAACTTACACATGACATCATCTAAAGTACTCAAAGATCACTAAACTTTAGAACCATTGATTGTATCCATTCACAATTCTTACTCTGTTTGCATCATACAATTATTTATAAAACCTCTTATAGGTTCAAACAAAGCTACAAAATAAATGATACAGAACTTCTAGTGTCAACTGATAGACCTCTGAGCCATGACAATATTCAAAAGGGCTTTTAATCCTGTCTAAAGCACTGGGTCTCTTGTCTCGTATCTGAAAAGTCACGTCACAATTTGTAATGAGTTTTGTGAACTCAATGAGTGAACCATCATTGATGATTTCACCGGATCACAACACACATAACACCTAAGTCATAGATAGCCATTTAGATCATATTTTCATTCCTATTATATCACATAGCATGGGATATCATATAATCACACAGTTTGATGTAGCAGACAGCTTATATCACTTAATCACTCATTTCAACTTTGTAAATTAATCAAAGAAATTCAGTCTTATAATGCCATATGCATGAGACTCATATTTGTTCTTATTGTTGTGACTGAGTACCTATCACTTATATAAATACTGGCCCATAAGCTGCAGTCAGAACAGAATCACGGAGTATAGATCTATATGTAGAATCAGAAATCACGGACTAAAGCTCTACGTGGAAGCACTTCATACTGGCAAATCTAGTCACAACGCCTTTATATGAACATGCATTTTATGAAATGCATCAAATTCATACATGTAATATAACATAATCATATATGATACTTAAACAAAGCTCATAATCATTGGACCTAAGTACGATATTCATAAACAATTCGGTAAAAATTAAATAATATTGGCAGTTTAAACAAATCAAATCAAATTAATCCTAGGAAATCATCTAGGTTAACTCACAGTACGCTCCAAGATGATATTGGCTGGATGGTCCAACAATGTCCGATTGGCGTCCAATGTGCTCCTCTATAACATACATAACACATTTACACATATCACATATTTGTACAAATATAAAAATATTCCTTAATGCACATATACTTATACAATATGCACAACGCATGTTCAATGACAGTTCCGGGGTACTTTATCGAGATCCTTAAGAATAAATCATTTAGATATCATAGCCCTCGTTAATATCCTATATACTTATAATTTGGACCAATACAAAGCATTAAGAGACCAATTTGTAGGACTATATCTCTAGTTTACTCCAATTTAAATATCATCTCATTTGGAATCCGACAGATCAAGATATCATTAAAAATACAGGAATATGTTTTGTAAAGTATCCATTTCATGCTCTTCCAACTGATAACCTTACTTTTATTAGATCAATATTTTTTGAATCAAAACCAAAATCTATTATTTCTATATAGAGAAATTTGTTATGAATCCAATGCTTAAAAAATTAGGTCATTTGGAGGTCAGACGACAAAGTTATGGCTGAAAGAAACAATCAAGGTTCTGTCTTCATAAGACGAAGCAGCAAGAAGATGAACGGTAAAACAAATGAATGGAAATGCAGACGGATGAAATAGAAGACGAAAAAAAAAGTAGACGAATCAAAAAGTAGATGAATGGCAAAGTAGATGAATAACAAAGCAGACAAATGGAAAAGCAGATGAATGGAAAAGCAGACGAAGCAAAAAGTAGACGAAGCAAAAAGTAGACGAATGACAAAGTAGATGAATGGCAAAGCAGACGAATGGAAAGGCAGATGAATGGCAAAGCAGACGAATGGAAAAGCAGACGAAGCAAAAAGTAGATGAATGGAAAAGCAGACGAAGCAAAAAGAAGACGAATGGAAAAGCATACGAATGGAAAAGCAGACAAATGGCAAAGCAAACGAATGGAAAAACAGGCAATTCAGATGGTCAACTTAAGACGAAGCAAAAGTCAACCTGAGACGATACAGATGGTCAACTTAAGACGAAGCAAAAGTCAGCCTAAAACGATACAAATGGTCAACTTAAGACGAAGTAAAAGTTAAGTTGAGACGATACAAATGGTCAACTTAAGACAAAGCAAAAGTCAACCTAAGACAATACAGATGATAAACTTAAGACGAAGCAAAAGTCAACTTGAGACGATACAGATAGTCAACTTAAGATGAAGCAAAAGTTAAGCTAAGACGATACATCTTTTAAGACGAAGCATCTTTATAGACGAGACAACTCTATAGACGATATGACATCATCACAGGCGATACGTCCTTACAGACGACACGTCTTTACACTCCTGGACTCAAAAACCTTTTTATTGAATATCACTAAGTTTTCATCAACTCACATATAAACACCTATATATTCATACTTGCACAGTGAAGAGACAGAGCCTATCACCTTTCCATATCTAGCTCTCTATACTAATCCTATACATCGTTTCATTATTACTTCAACTCCAAGAACCATTTCCACAATGTCTAATCACTAACAATCCATCAAAAACCAAATAACATCATATCCACAATTTTCATCCCCTTAACATAGTGTTTGTTGGACCATGTTTTCGGAGCCCAACGATTGATTCGGATACCAATGATGCCTGACCCTGGTCTTGAGATGAATTCCATAAAGCCCATTCAGGACAGTTCATGACATTGACATGAAAGAAAGGGGAAAACATTTCATTTAAAAGAAATCTTAGTGTGGCAGCAAGGGGAGTTCGCTGCGGCGAAAGTCATTCTTCACCGTGGCGAAAACCGTAAAACCGAAATCCACATACCCTTTAAACAACCACATACATTCAAATTTATAATTTCAACTCAAAATTCATATTTAAAGAAATATCATCACATAAACATAACATATATATGTAACCATAAAAGAACAACACTCAATTATGAAACATTCTTGACAATTCCAAGATGCAATGCACAAACAAATTGCTTGAGAGTTCCGTGGAACAAAATGGATAAAATGAAGTTTATACCGTGAACAAAAGATTTTGATTTGTCAGGATCTTGTGGCCTCAAGCGAGCAGCCGGGAGAAGGCTATATGTCGATGTGCACGTGACTGACGAAATGTTCCTCTCTTGCCCAAACACAAGAAAATTTATGCTTAAATCATTTCATCATACTTTCATGCTTCTTCTACTTTTCCAAATGTACAGATTGCCATGGCATTTTTCAAGGCATAACATAAAATGTTTCGATGCATTTCCATATTTATTTTGAAATTCATCAACAAAATTCGTATACTGAAACGTATAAAGATTCCTCAAATCATTTAAAAGCAATAGATGCAACAATTTTGAAGCAATTTGAAATCATTTGATTCTTTTGATTTAATGGAAAACATATAAGGCTTAACACTTCTATTATAAACATGAAACCCACCTTAGAAATCCTTACTCAATGGTGCCTCACCCTTTACTCCTATTGCCTTCCTTGATTTCCTTTGACAATAAAAAACATGTCCATTAAATAGGAATACAATTTGAGGACCCTATATATCATATTCACTAAGATAAATTCTAAAAACTCAAACTCTTCCAAAAGTTCAAACATTTGGGTCAATTTCCCATGATCATTCTTATCAAGTAAATGACAAAATCTGATAATAATTTCTTCTATAAACATTTTACCCATTGTCTTAAGTTTCTAATGACTAAAAAATCATTCAATTTCGTTCATCACTCTAAACGTTATACCAAAAACATTTTCAGACTGGTCTTATACTGAAACAATATTCTATACTCCATTTCCATCCAAAATTTAAAATCCTTAGAGACTGAATTTGAACTCAATTCCTTTATACAATTTGTAACCTATGTTTCTAGTTTACACCAATTTAAAAATAACTTCATGTAGACATCTACAAAAAATGTTATACCCAAAATACCAAACCATGTCTGTGTAGAAAAATGGATTTCGCCGCAGCAAAGTTGTTGGAGTTTGCTGAGGCGAAGTTAGAAGTTCACCCCAACGAACCTTTCTAGAAACTCATTTTGAAGAAATGTCTCAACATTCTTCATCTATATACTTCCCATCTTTCAAATATAACCCATCTTAACACTAAAACATCTCTTCTACTTCATTTC